>JAEQML010049752.1:0-50074 GCA_016904865.1 Pissodes strobi | reverse complement strand
TGAACATTGGTTTTGTTTTAGCAACCTGTTGTATAATAGTAATATCGCTATTACATCAGTGCATTACTGAATTAATTTTACATTTATTTCAGGGTTTTGAAGCTAATTATAGAAATACTCCTGTTAAGGTGGTGCAGGTAGTCGTAATCGATATATCAGTTTGCTCAGGGGATGGTAAAGGTGCAGAATCAAGCCATTTAACTCTGACATTCGGCTTTGGATAAATCGACTTTAATCAAAATTGGCGCGAGAAGTATCCTGGAGAACTAATTTTCGAGGGCAATAATTCGTAAATGTGAACTAATGTAAATTATTTTTAATTTACGTTTATTTGGGGATTTGACAAATTTCTTCATAAAAATATGTTTTATTATTAATTAAATATAATGTTTTTATTTCTAGAATAACCTACGGTGTGTTTCAGGAAAATGGTACATGGAAAACAGTCAATAATGTTTACGTTTATAAAACATATACAGAGTCCGAGAATGCTTGCTATGGAAGTTACGCCCCTTCGAGGGGGGCACCCTGAAGACGGTTTTTCCTAATTATTTTCAAAACCGTTCATAATAATAATACATTTTGAAATTAAGTACAGTGTATAAGCTTTTGATGCCAAATCCGATTATAAATTCAGAATTTCAAAATTTTAATCATTGGCGTTACATACTGTGGAGGTTAAGGATTAAAATAATCCCATTTTTTCAACGAGTCGTTTTTAAAAAACTGTTCTTTAAAATTATGAAATTTCAACGTTTTTACGTAAAAAAGGTACCCTTGGTTCATCTTGATAGGACTTCCCGTTTTTTGAATAAAATAGTTTTGAAAAAATCACGTCCATAAGAAGTTAATCAATAAAAATAAGAATAGAATTGAAATCTGTGAATACCTTGAATTAAAATTCATATTTGTTTCGTTTTGACATTTCTGTGTCAGATATTGTTTGCTAATCTTATTGTTGTAAAATTGGACTGAATAATGCAAAACTTTTCAAACCAAGAGCTTACTGATATCCATTTTGGATACGGATATTGTAATGGACGTTCCGTTGCTGCGGTACAGGAATATCACAGACGTTTTCCGCAACGGAGACTCCCTGGGCGCAAAATATTTGAGAGAGTTCATAGAAATCTGGTGGAGAATGGTTTGTTTCAAAACCTCCATGGGCAAGGACGACCTAGTGGGGATTATGATTTGGAAAATGTACTTCAAGAAATAGAAGATAATCCTCAAGCCGTGCTAAGCCATTGGCTAGAAGCGTCAACATTCCTAAATCAATTGCAATGCCTTTTATTGTACCATATTACTATCCATAATTATAGCGAATATTTATTTTAGCTGGGAAGAATGACTCAGATGCAAGTTCTTCACCCATATCATTACCAGAAGATTCAAGAGCTGTTGCCTAGAGATTTCCAAACCAGGATCGAGTTATGTTGATGGAGTTTAGGACATCAACATTTGTTATCCAAAATTGTGTGGTTTGATGAAGCAACATTTACTAGTAACAAAGTACAAAATAATCATCCATGATTCTCAAAGGGACTTAATCTTTAATTCCAAAGGGGTAACAAAGTGTTTAATATCCATAACACCCACTTTTGGAACGATGAAAATCCGAGAGCAGTGCGAAGAACTAATTGTCAATATATGTTCTCCGTTAATTTGTGGGCAGGAATAATTGGTAATCAATTAATTGGTTCAATTGAAATGCCAAATAATTTAAACAGTGAGATATATTTGGACTCTCTTCAAAATCAGTTAGCAGGACTATTGGACCAAGTACCCTTGAGGTCCAGGTTGGGGATGTATTTCTAACACGACGGCTGCGGCGGCGCTCCTGCTGATTTTGGACGGCCTGTTCGTAACTGATTGGCAGAGGAAAGGTGGATAGGCAGAGGTGGACCAGTATTCTGGCCAGCGAGATTGCCGGACTTAAATCCACTCGATTATTATCTTTGGGGTCACATGTGCAATATAGTTTATTCAAGGGAGGTGGATACCCGTGAGGATCATCTTCTTCTTTTTATTCTTCAGCCGCTATCTATGCACTGCAACATGTAGCACTTTCTCAAATCTTTCCAATCATTCCGGTTTTGTGCTCTGTTCATCTAGTTTTTACCAGCTATGGCTCGGATGTCGTCGGTCCATCTTTTAGGGGGTCGACCAACTGAACGTTTTGTTAAGCGTAGTCTCCAACATAGTAATCTTTTTGCCCACCTTTCCTCTGGTTTTCTGGGTATGTATCCCGCCCATGACCATTTAGCGTTGGATATTTTCTCGATGATGTCAGTCACCTTTGTTTGTCGACGAATGTCCTCGTTTCTAATGTGGTTGCGAAGGCTGATGCCCATCATGGCTCTTTCCATAGCTCTCTGGTTCACCCTTCGTCTGTTGGCGCTTCGTGCTGTCACCGTCATCATCTCCAGGCCGTACGTCATGACCGGCAAAACGCATTTATCGAAAACGTCTTTATTTAGACTGTTCGGAATTTTGCTCTTGAATGTATAGTTCAGTCTACCTAAAGCTACCCATCCAAGTTTGATCTTTCTCGAAATTTCGGCTGTTTGGTTTTCTTGGCCGAGTCTTATGGCATGCCTCAAATATACATATTCTTGGACGTTTTCAATTCTCTGTTGATTGACTGTAATTTGTTGTTCGTTTCTGTTTAAAATTTTAGTTTTGGAAAGAATCATTTTGCAGATGCGTGATGTAGTTGTTCGAGCATTATCTGGAGTTCCTCTGACAATGAGGCAATGATAACAACGTCATCAGCAAATCGCAAATGGTTGAGCATCGTACCGTCCACCCAATACCGTGTTCTTCCCAATTTTAGCGCCATTGTAAAGAGTTTTGGGGAGATAGTATCTCCCTGTCTGACTCCTCTTTCCATTTTGATTTTCTTCGTTGTTGTCATTTCATCTAGTTTGACAGTCGTTGTAGCTGTTTTGTAGATATTATTTCCGAGTATCTATGATCTAATCTGGCATTATGTAGGGCTTCTAGAATGGCGTGTAGCTCTATAGAGTCGAAAGCCTTCTCATAATCTACGAAGGCTAGGTATATAGGTAAGTTGTATTCGGTGCTTTCCTCTATGAGTGTGCGGATCGCTTGAAGGTGATCTACCGTGCTATATCCACTTCTGAAACCTGCCTGCTCTGGGGGTTGATCGAAATCGAACTTGTTCGTTAGGCGGTTTCTGAGCACTTTTGTAAATAATTTGTAGAAGTGGGATAAATAAAAGACTGATGGGGAGATAATTTTCGAGTTTGGTGTTATCTCCCTTTTTGTGCATGGTGATTGTTGCGTTTTGCCATAACTGTGGTATTTTCTGTTCAATAATGCACCTATTAAAGATTTCTTTCATGCTCTTCAGTAGAGGTTCTCCGCCATATTTAAGCATTTCTGTTGTCAGTCTGTCCTCTCCAGGTGTCTTGTTGGTTTTAAATTGGGACAAGGCCTTTGTCTACTTCGGGGATCGGAGGTTTAGAGGGATGACTGATAATTGCTTTTCTGTATAGTGTTGTGTAGAATTGTTCAACTATTGTCAGCATTGATTCTATTGTGGATACAAGGTTGCCCTTGAATCCGTAGTTGGTAAATTTTGTTTCTGCCTCTGGCTCTATTCTTTCTCAGTTTGGATTTTTTGCTATACATTCTTTTATTATATTTGTGTTATGAGTCTTTGTGTCTTTACGGATCGCCGCATTAATTGCTTTATTCATTTCTTTGTATTGTGGTGTGCCTTTCTCTAGTTTGCGTCTCTCGGTCATCAATTGGTGTGTTTCTGGGGATATTTTGGGGTTCCTGGTGATTTTCAATTTTGTTATGGTTTTTCTGGTACTGTTTATAATCAGGAGTCTCGTGTGTTGTACCAGTTGCTCTATGTTTAGCGCGTTGGATAATCTTCTGTCCAGGTCCAGCTGGTAGCCGGAAATGTTCTGAAAAGTGAGATTTGGATGTTGGCCTTTAGTGTTGATGAGTGAGGATCTGCTTCAATGAATTATTCAAGCTGGAAATGAAATAAGAAGAAATCATTTCCAGATTCTTCGGGCATCTCACAACATTCGCCTTAGAGCTAGATTTTGTGTCAGAGAAAATGGAGGTCTATTTGAACACCTTCTCAAGAAGCAGTTTTCGATTTATAATCATGGCATAATTCCAAAATAGTTGTATATATACAGGATGCTTCAAAGAAACATACCAAAATTGTATTTTTTATAACTAAATTCAATTGTTTTCGAAATATTGACCACTGAAAATTTACATTTTTTCTATCAATTATTTTTGATTTATTCTACGCGGTTAGTGACTTCATTTTCAAAACATGATTTTAGTAATTTAAACATTGTTAGTTACAGGGCCTGGAAAAAAATTATTCCTGATATCGAGATACCTCGTTGAACATAGAACTTAGTGAAAACACGTTTTCTTAACAAAATATTTTGATATTTTAGTAAATGGAGCTACTTGTGATATCTCCGATAATATGTGAAATTTCCCTCGTATGTGTTTATTTTATTATCTTCGCTGTAAGATGTTTTATTGGTACAAAAATATTTTATTTCTAATTTATACCAGAAAGTCGCCGATGCGAGTTTGCGTTTTTATGTCGCAAAAGCGAAAATCGGTCACAGCCGTCATCGAGTTAGCATCTTCTGCACTTTGATGGATACGGACTACCAACGGAGACCGAAATTGTTTATGCTAAAGTACTCGCAACTTGTTGGTGTCAACGGATGGTGACTTATAAGGATATGTGATTTATTACGAAATTCTTGGATACAATTTTCCTTTTTTTATTTAGTTAAGTTTAGTTGCATCGTCCATATTTTAACGACAAATCGTATAGTACCTCTACGAAATGAGCTACACAAGTATAATAATTAAATTAAGCATTTATGTATTTCAGCGAAATAATGAATGGTATTTTTAATTTAATACATGCATCTAAATACTGTTAAATCCCTAATAACCTAACATTATATTTGTTAATTACTGAAATTAAAATTTGTTTAAGAACGTAGCATTCTATTTCATGTTTATAGTAGAGCTTATCTTTAATCTTTATTAAGAATTTTGTTATGTTATGTAGCTTTCAGCTTAAACGCAACAAAGTTTGTTGCTCTAATTATATCATACGCCACTGAACATTAATTTTTCAATATGAACGCATAATAGTACAGTAAACAATGATGTCGGATGCTTTACGCAGCTTTTTTGTTAAGCTGCCCATTAAAATGTGATCCCTGCGGAGATAATTATAATGTTGTTAGATAGTATAAAGAACGCACGTTTTTATTTTAATTATTTACTGTACTGTTAGGAAATTATATGTAGGTCTTTCATCTAGGTATACAGGGTGTTTCTTAAGTAAGTAAAAAATGCATATTCTTGACCTAATTTTACGAAAAAAGTTCTTATGGGCATATGTCCGCAAACGCTTTGTTTCCAAGAAGTAATGGTAATATTTTAAAAATAAATTTTTTTTCCATATATATATAATATCTGTTATATCATTCTAAATATTTTTGTGAAATTTGGTACTCACATTCAGCAAATTCTATTCATCTGGAAGCATTTGCCGATGTACAACATAGGGTTGCCAACTCCAAGATTTCTTAAATCGGGATGTTGCATATAAAAAATCGAAACATTCCTAATAAAATCGGGACCTAAAGTAAAGAGTTGAAAGTTTGCTGTGCACAACATCAGTTTTGAATCCCGGGAGGACTTTTTAATGAGTATATAGAATATAGTCAAGAACAAATTTTATTCGAATTTAAAAGAAAAACATTTTGCGGCACAATAGGACATAGTAAAGAAAATAAAATAACCGAATATAGAGTAGAATATTCTACCTAGTATGTACCTACATATATGTAACATGAAAACATAACAATCATATCATTGAGAAACAACTAAAAGGCTACTTCTTGTAAAAATTCACAGTCCTTCACAAAGATGCAAACGGGGGAGACATTGAAAATGCCGAAGCAGAATGCAACGCTTACTAAATTTGAGATCTGAGAAAACTCATAATTGTGTGGAAATATAATAGTTGATAGAAGTTTGGGTGAGATCAGGTTAGATTACGTAAGTTTACTTTACTAAAATATATCAAATAAATGCATATTACTTGAAGTTTCGTTCTTTTTTACAATTTATAACGTTATAAGTGTGGTTGAAAAAGCAAAAGATCATTTGAATTCGATTCGTCTGACATTCCTCGATCTAGCGATATGAGACACGACTAGTCTGTCGTGAGCAACTAAAAGACACCCTCACCAACACAATCTAATGTAAAAAATGACTTTTAGCAGATTACGTAAGTTTAGTTTACCAAAATATACCACATAAATGCATATTACTTCAAGTTTCGATCGTTTTTACAATTTATAACATTAGTGGTGGTTGTAAAAACTGCATTCGATTTGTCTCTCAATCCCCGATCTAACGCGGTTAGTTTCACTTAGGCTCAACTTATTTTAGTTATTTGGATCGGTTCCGATACGTTATAATCAATTTTAATAGATTTGGTTAGTTTTGGTTAGTCGTCTAATCAACTATCGATTTCAGTTTATTTTACTTATTTGAGCTGGTTCCGATACGTTACAATCAATTTTAATAGATTTGGTGTATCGTCTAACCGACTTTCGGTTAGCTTCACTTAGTCTCAACTTATGTTAGTCATTTGAGTCGGTTCCGATACGTTATAATTAAGTTTACTAAATTTGGTTAGTTTTGGTTAGTCGTCTAATCAACTTCCGGTTAGTTTCACTTAGTCTCAACTTATTTTAGTCATTTGAGTCGGTTCCGATACGCTATAATCAAATTTAATAAACTTGGTTTCTTTTGGTTAGTCGTCTAATCAACTTCCGGTTAGTTTCACTTAGTATCAAGTTATTTTACATATTTGAGACGGTTCCGATACGTTATAATCAATTTTATTAGATTTGGTTAATTTTGGTTAGTCGTCTAATCAACATGTGGTTAGTTTTCCCTTCCTAGATCTGTGGTTAGTTTCACTTAGTCTCAACCTATTTTAGTCATTTGAGTCGGTTCCGATACGATATAATCAAGTTTAATAAATTAGGTTAGTTGTCTAATCATCTTCCGGTTAGTTTCACTTAGTCTCAAGTTATTTTACTTACTTGAGTCGGTTCCGATACGTTATAATGAGTTTTATTAGATTTGGTTAGTTTTGGTTAGTCGTCTAATCAACTTTCGGTTAGTTTCACTTAGTCTCAACTTATTTTAGTCATTTGAACTGGTTCCGATACGTTCTAAACAATTTTAATAGATTTGGTTAGTTTTGGTTAGTCGTCCAATCAACTTTCGGTTATTTGCACTTAGTCTCAATTTATTTTACTTATTTGAGCGGGTTCCGATACGTTATAATCAGTTATGCATAAACCGTGTCGTGACGTTCTCTAAAATTTTCCGTGTCGTGATGCAACATTGTAAACTGACTGTCAAGAAACCAAAGTATTCATCTGAACCGGCTCCGATACGTTATAGTCAAATATAACGTTTCTGGTTAATTTTCGTTAGTCGCCAAAATTCGGTTCGAATTGGTTAGTTTTAGCATACTTTAATTTGTGTAACCTATTTCGATACATTTTAGCCCGTTTTGGTGCTTTTGGTTACTTTTGATTAGTTTTGGTTAGTCATTCAATCAACTTTCCGATATGTTACAACCAATTTTAATGTTTTTGGTTAATTTTGGTTAGTCGCCAAAGTTTGGTTAATTTGAGTTATTTTTAACTTACTATAAAATTTTTAATCTGTTTCGATACGTTTTAGCCATATTTGGTGCTTTTGGTTAGTTTAGGTTAGATTGGGTTAGGTTGGGTTAGATAGTCGTCGTGAATAGTCGTTCAATCAATATTCAGTTAATTTCAGTTAGTTTTAATTTTAGTCATTTCAATCGGCTCCGATACGTTATAATCGAATTTAATGTTTTTGGGTAGTTTTGGTTAGTCGCCAAAATTCGGTTTGTTTTAACTTACTTTAATATTTTTAATCTGTTCCGATACGTTTTAGCCTTTTTGGAGCCTTTGGTTACTTTCAGTTAGTCGTTGAATCAACTTTCGGTTAGTTTTAGTTAGTACCAATTAATTTTAGTAATTTGAACCGGATCCGATAGGTTATAACCAATTTTAATTTTTATGGTTAGTTTTGGTTATTCGCCAAATTTCGGATACTTTGAGTTAGTTTTAACTTACTTTTATTTTTTTAATTTGTTCCGATTTATTTTAACCCTTTTTGTGCTTTTGGTTACTTTTAGTTAGTTTGGGTTAGTCGTTTAATCAACTTTCGGTTAGTTTCAGTTAGCTTTAATTTATTTTTGTCATTTGAACCGATTCCGTCCTCAGAAACAGACTAACACGATCTCTCACGTATATTACGTGATGTGCCAAATGTAGCATGCACTTTTTCGTGATTTGATAGCCCATAATAGGAAAACAAAAACATTTCCAATGTTAATTCTAATTCTTTGTGTAGATAACATATTACCTACCAGAGAAAATGTTACTACGATATTACAAAGGAAATTTATTCCTATGCAATGTAAAAAATAACATTTTGTTTTGTAATAACTAAGAACTAACAACTAAAAAATATATTCTATTGCATTATTTTAAACGAGTATTTTTTTGGCTTTTTGCCGAAGTTTGTGTAAAATTAACTTTTATTTGTAACTCACTTTTAATATACCTCAAGTTTCCTTTTATATAAGGAGTGAATATAAAACGGGTGTATCTTGTATCTGTTTGTCGTTTTTGCGGGCAAATTTGATTCTCGATTGAAAATCGGGACATTTGGCGTCCCGCCATGGGTCTTGGCGGGCCGTAATAAAATAGCCCCAAAAATCGGGACGTCCCGCGAAAATCGGGACGGTTGGCAACCCTAGTACAACAACTTTTTTTATTTTTACCAGTATCGTTCGTACGAGATTTTTCTTTGAAGCAAATATTGGTTGGTCACAGTTTTTCTTAAAATAAAATATAAATATTTTTGGAGTCATCATTTATTTTTGAGCAAATTTTGTATCTTAGCCTTTTTTCGTCAAACGGGCAGTTTTTGTTTAATTAATTAATTAAAAATGAATTGATGTTTCACTAATGAAATCCCGATTTATTAGCATTTACAGTTGTTATTATTTTATTAAATACATTTCATTACTAATGAATTAATGGAAATGGGCACCTTCAGCCATGATACAAGCTGCAGCCACCTTCTTCATATTTTCTCGCACATGCGTAAGAACACTTGGGGTGTTCGTATATATTCTCTCATATCCTAGAATCATCTTTTGAAAAGGTCCTATGGTTTTGGTCACAGTTGACATGGTAAGTTTTCACCTCAACCAATCCAACGGTTGGCAAATTGCTGGTGTAAAAATTCCCCAGCAGTTAATCTAAAATGTGCAAATTCTGTTTCTTAGCATAAGTGGGACGTCATCTACTAAAGTGGGTAAATCTTCTTCACGAAATCGTCTGTATGTAGCACCATCAAGTCGTGTTGGGAGAAAAAGGGACAAATAGAAAATCCGATATTATGGGAATAATCTATCTATACGTTTATGAAAATTGATTCTCAACTAGCGCATGAGGATTTTCGTCTCTCCAAATGTGATTATTATAAAAATTCATAATGGCGTGTCTAGTTTTCTAGAGAAGTTAGCCTCATTCGTAAATTATATTTGGTCAAGGAATCTAAGATGTTTTTGTTGAATTCATCGGCAGAATTCTATACGTGAGAGATGATCTCTAGGTAATAATGCCTGCACGCGCTAGACATGATATTTTATGCATACGACTGACTTTCCGTAAGGATGGTCCATATTAATTTATGACTCACATCAAGCTGATTGGCAATTTTTTCTCGTGCTTATTTCTGAATGACGTTAAATTTCATTCAAAATTGCTTCTTCCAAAGCAGGAGTTCTTATTGTGGCAGGTCTGAAATATCTTTTTCCCTTGCCAATGAACCCGTTTCTTTTCTACTAAGCGTTGGTGGACTCCTGTAAATGTGCGAACATTTGGAATTTGTTGGGAAATATTTATTAATAAATTCGTTGTGCTGCTAAAGGATTTTCATCAGCCAGGCCATATACAAAGTAGATGCCTGCCATTCGTTTATGTAGTTAACTATTGTTAGGTTATGTTAACTTTTAATAATTATAAAAATATTGAACAATAAACTAAAACATAATGAAAACAGGCAACTTATAAACAAAATAATGGAAACTAGAAAGTGCTTTTAAAATGCGAACCCAAATCAAATTACAAACTTAATATGTAATTATTATGATTGATGAATATCCAAAATGATTTTGACAATCAGCAACCATACTTTCTTAAATTTACGGTAGGGTATAGACTGTTGCGCATTAAGTACCGCACCAGCTGTTAGCAATTTGCAATTTTTATAACAAATTCATTATTAATTAATTAGTTAAGCAAAAACTGTTCTTCTGATGAAAAAATGGCAAGATAAAGAATTGGCTCATAAATTAATGAAGATTCCAAAAATAATTTTTATTTTAAGAAAAAACAGCGGCGTACTGTTTTCTTTTTACAACATATTCAAAGGAAATCCGGTACGAACGCAACTGGTAAAAATTAAAAAAGCTGTTTTACCAAATGCATAGAAGCTGTGTATGGTTGACGCCACGCCTTGGATGACGTGCATGTTATGTAGCTCAGATTAGGGATCGATGGACGTCAGGTGAGAAGAGATAATAAATAATACATTTCGGTAAAACAACAACAATTTTTATTGGTCAAAGATTTAATGAGTTTACACTATGCCAGATTACTAAAACACCCATGTTCTTTCGCCTGAGGTATGGTTTGAATTATTTATAGGTCTTGGTCCTTGTATTATAATAAAGTTCTTTAAGAGCGTTCTTAGTTTATCTTTACTGTAACTATTTAGCTTGAAAAATCACTTGACTTAGAATTTTGACAGGTATCGTAGATTCGACTTTAGTACTTTAGGCGGGTATCCCCCGGGCGTTTTAAAACTATTGAGAAAATCCGCACTTACACACATCCGATATATTGTGAACTACTTAAAAGCATTAATTAAATATCACCCTGTCGTAAGTTTGAACTTGAACTTTACAAATGTTATATAAATATTCACTGTTAATTATAAACAACTTGAGCGGTCGACGGGAGCGATTTTAATCCTTAATGATGCAGCCATCAGAATTTTGTAACATATAAATACGCAGGCAAAAGCCAAGTTCATCAGGCTTTCGGGTCTCTCAATTCCGCTCAGTCTAGTTGCGGTACAGCACACAGGTGCGTACCCTTCTAGTTGTTCTATCCCACAACCCCCATATCTGTGAACACCTGGATACAGGTCCAGGGCGATCAGGTCCTTACCTAACCTGGGTGGACGTATGCACAGGTATACGTCATCTGGGGGCTACTAAAGAGAGAGTCGAAATTACGAGTGAAGTATCAGAATTTCCAGTAAAGGGCTAGTTTTTGGGGATTGGTAAAAATTAGTGAAAGTGCCTTAGCAATCTGTGATAAACTTAAACCAGAAAGACTTACATTATAAATATATAAACTTAAACACGATTTTATTAGTATACAGTCTAACCGTTGTTAAGTTTGTTTGTAAATAAACTTGTTATTGTTTTTATCGATGTGTCTCCTTTATTATCTCTTCTCAACTTGACGTAGTGCGTTCCTAAATCTGAGCTACTCTCCTACACGCTAAGCCAAGTAACAGTTAAAAAATACAATTCGTGACAATATATTCTGAAATGCGAAAGGATAAACCTACAAAATTAAAAAAAATCTTGTGTGCACTGCAGCACATGCTGTAGAAGTGAACATTCATGAAACTAAACCCAACGCTCACCCATCCGTGTACTAGCCACGCTCGAGGTTGCTTAACTTTAGTGATCAGACGAGAACTACTTTTTAAATTTGCTCTTAATAAATATGCAACACCTGTATAATTATTATGTTCTATCTCATTCGCTCGCAGGCTACATCATATAGATCTCTTTTTATTGTCGCTTTTTCGAGTCACAAATCACACCCGTGTTAAAGAAGTTTTCACTTCAACAATAAGCTCGATCTATCCATTGATTCAAAAGTTACGAAGCCGCAAACTCGATCAGAATTTTAGATGCGTCATTTTTTATACACGTCTGTGTAGTTTCTAGCTGCTTTCACCGGCTTTGGTGGCGGTACAATCTTGATTAAATTTATAAACACGGACGTGTCGGAGATGAAAATGTTTATCAATAATCCGTAGTAAAATCACTGTTTACAAAAGGAAACGTAAAACACGGAATCTCGACTACAAAATACCGTATCATACTCAGCGATAGTTGATTATTGGGCTAGCGTATATTAGTGCTTGTTCAAAATCACTTTATGAAATAAACTTAAATGCAATTATACTTCATAACCACGTCCTTATATAGGACACTCTGTAGTAACGCCTCTGGCTTACGCTACGCACTGAAAATAAAAAAAAAGAGAGAGAGAAAAGGTACCAGCCCAAACCATTCCAGCCTCCTGGGCTCGATAGTCATTACGTTTCAGTGCATTAATCGCTATTCACAGTGTTAAATTTTGTTGGAAACAAGACCCGGGGTCATAATATGCTGTGGATACTTTTTCCATATCTTGGTCCTCATTCTTTTATGCATTTCCTCCTTTCACCATGATTGGTAGGACGCTAAATAAGATTATTAGGGACAATGCAGAAGGCATTATGGTCGTTCCTAAATGGAATTCTCAACCGTGGTACCCTTTATTCCTTAGACTATTAGTTGAAAAGCGTTTATATTTTGACTCAGATCCTAAGTTAATTTTATCTCCTTTCAGAAGGAGCCACCCAATTTGCAACCGGATTACCCTGGTTGTTGGGAGATTATCCGGCAGTCAAATGAACAGCGAAATGTAAGCGCTGAGTGTGTACCAATTCGCTTAGCCAAAACACGCTTAAACAATATAATTCGTCGTTTTCCAAGTGGTGGGATTTTTGTAGGATGACAGATACATATGTTCAATCCATCTCTTAATAATTTACTAGAATTTTCGAATTTTGAATTTTCAAAGGGATGCTGCGCCCTTTGAAAATTCAATCAAACATTAAATTGTCATAGGTCGACATTAAAAACATTATTTGAGGTGGAAGATAAAAATAATATAATAATAAAGTTTCTTAAAGGCACATTTCGAATTAAACCTGTGTTTCCTATAGGTATAATGATATCTGGGATCCACAAATCGTATTAGATTATTTGGCGGGACTTTATCCTTTGCGTTCATTAAAATTTATTGATTTAAGTTATAAATTAATTACTCTAATGGCCTTGATAACATCGCAGAGGATTCAGACCCTTACTGTTTTGAAACTAACAGATATTACCAGAGATGGTGATGGTATTAAGATTATTACTCAAGCCTTACTTAAAACATCATCCCCAAACAGGCCACAACCAGTTTTAAGAATTCCCCGCTTTAGGGAAAGACCTGAATTATGTGTGGCTTCAACTCTAGAAGAGTATATTGAAGGAACAAAGCCGTTCAGAGATCAGATTGAGGAACTCTTTATTACTCACAAAAGGCCCTATCATAAAGCAACTTCACAAACTTTGTCCCGTTGGATAAAGAACACATTGAAAAAAGCTGGTATAGCTACCGCTCGTTATTCCGCGTATAGTACCAGACATGCATCGACTTCAGCAGCTTTTCAGACGGGAATAGATATCGAATTTATCAGGAGGGCTGCTGGTTGGTTCCAAAATTCAAATAACTTTGCTCGGTTTTATTGTAGACCTATAATAACCTAAGTAAAGACTAGATAATAGATTCGGCCAGATAGTAGAAGTAGATTTTGTGTTTCGTTTCTTGTTGGGTTAACCAGAACAATATACAGTATTTAGATATAAGATATAAGTATATTAGTATTTTTAAGCCATATATTCTTGTGCATTTTTTCGATATGAGTTAAATAATAACCATTATACCTATGTTTTTGTATGTATCTACATTAATCTTTGATATTAACCAATTTATTTTAAAAATGCCATGTTTTTATTCAAAAATCAGATTATTGCTTTAAACATCTACAGAGTGTTCTTTATAAGGACGTGGTTATGAAATATAATATAAAATTAAAAGACTTACCTGTAAGGATGTTCAATCTTTATTATACGAGTAACCATGTCCTTATATAGAACCACCCACCCAGTTTTCGTTAACTCCCAGGACCCAAACTGATTTTTGAACTTGGTAGACACTGCAACGTAATGACTGTCGAGCCCAGGAGGCTGGAATGGTTTGGGCTGGTACCTTTTCTCTCTCTCTTTCTTTTATTTTCAGTGCGTAGCGTAAGCCAGAGGCGTTACTACAGAGTGTTCTAATATAAGGACGTGTTTACTCGTATAATAAAGATTGAACTTCCTTACAGGTAAGTCGTTTAATCTTATATTCGAAAAGTCTAAGCTCGTAGTTCTGTTTCGGCCAAGTTGGATGTCACGATAATAACTTTTGCTGTAGTGAACTCGTAGGTGAAATGAAGAAGTGTTTTGAATAGTCTTCGATTAGCTTCTATTGGGCATAAAGGCTTTAATTTCAAAAAATATGGGATGTCTACTTGTGACTTAACTATTCTTTTGCACAAAAATCATCAAACTACTAGTCAAGTAACAAACTGTACTTATGGAGGAACAACTGCATTTTACCTTCAACGTGTATACAAGCCGGTTATTATTTAAGGAATAGTAAAACATAAAAGTCTAGTTATAATGTTTTATTGCATTATTTTATGTCACTCACTGACGTGAACCTAACTGGATTTTTACAAGGAAACCTGCTATAAAAATAGTTGGAGTGTTATTTTCGAACATTGACCTATTATAACGTCTGGGACTTGTCTACTGGCTACATTCTACATTGTGAAATTTACCTTTAAGACGTGTATCTCATAACTATCTTTTGATTCCCACGTAAATTATGACAAAAATATTCGCACATCACGTATCCACGTGTCGCCTATTAATAATGTTTAGCAATGGCAGCGTTTCAAATTTTCATTCGGTTGAAATACGTATAACAAAACTTAAAAAAAAACATCACATTTTTGAAACTTGGCAGAGAGAGCGAGAGAGAGCAGAATATAAGAAATATTTACACATAGGTGTTTCCTAAGTACATGCATTTTTTCTTTTTTATTTTGTTTCTTTAAGATTTTGTTAGTAAGTATATTTAGGGTGTTTCCAATTAGGTGAATAGATATGGGCATTTTTGAAATGATAAATCGAATCGTGGATTGCCCAAACGTCTAGCCGAGTACCAAAAGGAATCGCTTAGTCCGCCGTACCTTCGAATGTTTGTCTTTTTCATTGAACAAGAGGATTAAGAGCCTCATCAAAGTTTTTTTAATGAATCCAAAGAATCAAAAGATTATAGAACCTAATTGCAACTTGAGAATATGTTTCTATAAAACTATAATATGTAGATAGTTAGGATATATTTATATTGCCTTATTCGCCAAGCAGTACGGAATACTTGACCATAGCCTTGATTTTAAATCCTGAAACTAGGCTAAGATAAACAAAAGCTTAACAAGTTAAAACAATTCGAAATTGGGATTAACACACATTTCCAAAGAATACAAATGTTCAATATAAAAACATAATATGCTAAAGAGATAAAAGACTCATTAACCCATGAAGGACTGGTGTTGCCATATGGCAACACTGGCAGCGTTGTGCACAAGCAGACTTATTGAGGTTATGTCAGTTTGTTATGATTCCATGCATGTGCTGGACCGGCAGGATTCAAGTGGTTCTAAGGTCTGTGTGTGACATAAACTTATTCCGTTGGTGTTTGTAAAATATTTTACTCATCGTACTTTCATTGATCAAAATGGGTATACAATTTGTGTAAGTACCTAATTGTAAAATTCGCTTGTGAATAAATACTACACATTGCTGGTTCAAATAACATTGATGCTACACTAGGAAGATAACTGTGATAACCAGCAACTCGCGAAATAAATCCATTTTTGCAACATTTTCTTCAGTATCTACTGGCATCCTATTTGATTTTTTTTTCTAGAGGGAGTTTGCCTCTAGAAGACGCTTTGAACATGGTCTATGAATATGACGTAAACGTTTGAAATATTTTTATCGAGACCCCAGATATTGGAGTCCTCACAGATGAAGATTCTGGCGATGAACATGGAGGAGGGTCCGTTGGCAACCTATCAAGGAAACAGCTTGAAGCTAAAGTTGAGCTGGCAAAGAAGCAGACAAAATGGAACAAGAAAACCAGAAGGAGATAAATGATGTATTTTTGAAGTAGCAGAAAGCAAAGGTGAAGCAGCACAAGGAGATATTCAACAATGGATATCGCTGAAGAAGAAAGCGGATGTTCTACACACGACAGAGAAATTCCACGTAAAGTGGAGGAAATTGACTACGATTTCTTGGACTGGATAGAGGGTGATTTAGTTGACAACAACACAAATTTTCCAGAGCAGGAACAATACAAAACTTTAACGCCGCCGCGCCGGTAGAAATGTTTGAATTGTTTTAGCCATATCCTGAGCGAGTCTGCGAGTTATGCTCTACAGAAAAGCTTTCCCGATCCACAAATATCCACAGGAGAAATTAAATGTTTTCTTGCTATTTTGGTTCTTTCAAGATATAATTGGCTTCAAGGGAAAATAATTACTGGGATGTGGAGGGCGACATAGGATGGTAATGTGTGCCATGTGAAGAGATCGATTTTTTGCAATTTGGCGTTTCTTTCATGTTGAAAATAATGAAAATATTGATTATAGACCGCTGAAAATCGCAATTATTTTATCGAAGCGAGAAACGAGTGCAAGCGTGTGATCGACGAAACTAGGGACAAACACAATCAAAGGATCAGGAATAAACTTTTGCAATGCCCCAGTGGTTCCAGGAATTTCTGGTCGGTAGCAAAGGCAGTAAGTAACAACTTTACACAAACGTCTCTCCCACCTTTGACGGACGAACGTGGCATCACGGCGACTACAGCCAAGGAAAAAGCAAACATGCTCGCCAAAATGTTTTCATCGCACTCTACCTTAGACGTGCCCCAAGGCAAGACTCTCCCCACTATACCGAACATCAACACCACCATGGCAGAAGTCAAGTTTTCTCATCGTGATATTCGCAAAATCCTTAAAGAACTAGATACGCAAAAGGCATCAGGACCGGACGGAATACCTGCCATCGTGCTAAAGAAATGCGCCAACGAACTAACACCCGTTTTTTCCAGGCTTTCTTCTCTTTCTTACAGAAAAGGGATTTACCCATCCTCTTGGAAAGTCGCTCGAGTGCAACCTGTTCCAAAAAAAGGCAAGAAAACCACGCCCTCAAGCTATCGCCCAATTGCCTTGCTTCCAATAATCTCCAAAGTCATGCAACGTGTAGTCAACCAGCAACTACTCAAGTACCTCGAGAGCAACAGAATAATCAGCGATAATCAATACGGCTTTCGCAAAGAGAGATCGACAGGAGATATATTGGCCTATGTCACTCATATATGGAGTGGGGCAATTGAAAACTACGGAGAGTCTCGAGCGATTGCGTTGGATATTTCAAAGGCATTCGACAGAGTTTGGCATGACGGACTGCTCAACAAACTGCCGTCCTTGGGACTGCCCGCCTCTCTCTGCAACTGGCTGGCCAGTTTCCTTAAGAACCGATCCCTACACGTTGCAGTTGATGGACACATCTCGGACACATTCACCATCAACGCGGGCGTGCCTCAGGGCGCAATACTTTCACCAACTCTGTTCCTCATCTATATTAATGACCTGCTGATCGAAACGAATAATCCTGTTTACAGTTTTGCAGATGACAGTACCCTTGTCTCCCACTTTAGATCAGAAAAACCCTTACCAGCGACTGAGACTCATCACCGCAGACAGGAGCAGATTACAGCAATTAATCAAGACCTGGAGAAAGTTCAAACTTGGGGCGACCGAAATTTGGTCCAGTTCAATGCAGCAAAGACCCAAGCAGCAACGTTTACTAAGAGGGCCAATACAGCGGGCCCTGACATCATTATGGCAGGATCGACCATTCCTTCATCCTCGTCAATCGGGCTGCTGGGTGTCTCGGTCAACAGCAATATGTCATGGCATGACCATGTTGCTAACATCGCAAAATCAGCCTCCCAGAAGCTTGGTGCGCTATTTCGCAACAAAAAACTCTATACACCGCAGCAGTTGCTCTTGCTGTACAAAGCGCAAATAAGACCGTGCTTAGAATATTGCTCACATATCTGGGGTGCCGCACCAAAGCATACCCTAAAGCTGCTGGATTCCATTCAGAAGAGGGCTGTGCGTCTCGTCGGCGATCCGGAGTTGACCCGGAATCTGGATAGTCTGGAACATCGCAGACATGTGGCCGAGATGTCTCTGTTTTACAGATACTTTCACGGCAGATGTTCCCAGGATTTGGCCCGCATAATCCCACCCCTGGCAACTCCTGTCAGACAGTCCCGACAGACGGCAGGAGCGCACCAGTACGTCGTACAACTAGAAACACCTAGAACATCGCTTTACCAGAACTCCTTTGTCTGGCGGACTGCATCACTGTGGAACTCACTTCCAGGACATCTGTTTCCCACTAATTACAACCTACAAATATTTAAGAACCGTGTCAATCAACATCTTCGCACACACACCGCTCGTCGAGCGCCATAGGATCTCCCTTCAGTGTGTGTGCCACTGCCATAAAAAAAAAAAAAAAAAAAATAGCGACAAATATTACAAGATCGGACCGTTAGCCGATCTTTTGCACAAGAAATTCGAATAATATTATGTTCCGGAATGCGAATGGAACTATGATGAGTCATGAGTCGATGGTGAAATATTTTGGGCGTCACTCTTGTAAACAGTTCATCAGAGGGATGCCGATTCGTTTTGGTTACAAGGTGTGGTGTCTCAACACTAAAAACGGGTGTCTGGTGATTTTCAACATGTACCACGGATCCGATCCCAAAGCAAGATTATTACGTCTTTGGAGCCTGTGCGGCACCTTTCGTCACAATGCTCGAAGAATTATCCGACGGTAAATCCAAATTACCTTACACATTTTATTGCCACAATTTATTTACGAGCTTCCACCTTTTGAGAAAAGAACGAAACAAAATGGTTATAAGGAAAAACTACATAAGACGTAATACACCAGAAACAACACAGGAATATGAAGATGAGATAAGAAGCCTATTAGAATACAACGACACCCTCCACGAAAACATAATCAAAAGTGTGAAAACGGCAGTGGAAAAATGCTTCCCGAAACAAAAGAAAGATCAGAAAATAAATCAAAGAACAAAGTTCCTAATGAAGCAGAGGAGAGAGATGACAGACAAGACCAAAGTTGAATATAGGAACATCAATAAGGAAATAAATAAAGAAATAAGGAAACACAAAAGGGAAAATAACACAGAAGATATCAGAAAATAGAGGAAAACAGAAGTTTAAAAGTCCTGAGAAGGAGAAGCGCGATAGGAAAGGAAACAATACATAGGGTCAAGAATAAGTAAGGGAAAATAATAGCAAACAAAATCGACATTATAAAAACAGTAGAAACCTTTTATAAGGAATTATACTCATCACAAGAGGCAAAAACAAATGTAAATATTTCGAAGTTTTAAATCAAGTGTCCGAAGTTATCCCCGAGATAACCGAACAAGAAATATCATCTGTACTAAAAGATATGAAAGACAACTAAGCCCCTGGCGAAGACGAAATTGTGATAGAAACCATTAAGAAGGATGGTCAAGGCCTCATGAAAACCTTAAAAAATCCTTTTTAATAAGTGTCTCCTGGAAGGGACGACGACGACCCCTCACAATGGGAAAATGCCATAATTATCATTTTACATAAAAAGGCGACAACACAGACCTTGCGAATTACAGACCGATAAGTCTTCTTAGTCACATATACAAAATGTATACACAAATCATAACTAACCGTCTAACTGGGAAACTAGAGTTTCTTTCGAAAGAACAGGCAGGTTTTCGTATGAGAACCACTGAACTAAGGTTCATATCGAAAAATGCGTCGAGTACAACAAACCACTCATATTAACATTCGTCGACTTCGAAAAGGCGTTTGATTCCATACATCAACAGAAACTCTTAGAAACACAGCTGAGTGCCGCGTTGACCATCGCTATTCTGAAGCAATATATATACAAGACAGCAACAGCAAAGGTCAAAATTACAGAAAATCAATATACAGACAAATTTAAAGTCGAGAGAGGATTGAGACAAGGAGACGCGCTCTCTCCCAAACTATTCGTAGCTTTATTGCAGAGTATGCTAAATAAAATAAATTGGGAAAACACAGGGATAAACATAGACGGAGAAAGGCTAAATCACATGCTTCAAAGATGACATAGTGTTGATATCAGATAATATTCAAGATGCCCTACAAATGCTAGAAATGCTAAAGAACGAGGCAAGTAAGATAGGGCTGAAAATAAATCGAAAAAAACACAGTTCATGACAAGTCTGGTACTAAATGACACATTAAACATTAAAAACGAAAGTATAGAACAAACATAAGTATATAAATACCTAGGACACGAAATCAACATTGGACGAGACAACCAAACACACGAGATTCGACGAAGGATAGGTTTAACATGGGCGGCTTTTGGCAAGTTAAACTCAGTATTAAAGTCCAAGCTGCCAATATGTCTCAAGAGAAAAGTCTTCAACCAGTGCGTCATCCCTGTATTGACATATGGCGCGGAAACGCGAACGTTAACGAAGAAAAATGCCCAAAAAATACAGGTGATGCAACGAAAAATGACCCTTGATAGAGAAAAATGAAAAGAGCAATGCTGTCAGACTCTCTGACATGACAAAATCCCAAATCGAACCATACGAAACAAAACAGGAGTACGAGTACGCCGCGCGCCGTCGAGACTATTCTACATCTGAAATGGAACTGGGCAGGCCACGTGGCCAGAATGAAAGAATGTAGATGAACGAAAAAGATTATATAATGGCGACCAAGATCCGAAGCCTTTACAAGTAGAGGCAGGCAACCCACACGCTGGACAGACAGCATAAAACGGATTGCAGGAAACTGGATCCAATCTGCATAAGATCGAAAAGCGCGGCAAAATTTGAGAGAGGCTTTTGTTCAACAGTGGACAGTATAAGCTCGAGATGATGATGATGATTCCACCTTTTGGCACACGTAATGAATCATGGCTTTGCCCTTACCGGAACAATGCGCGATAATCTTATTCCCAAAACCTGCCTTACGATTTCAAACATGCAGAAACGCAAGAGAGGTGACATTGAGTTGATCCTTGATAGAGAAACTGGTATTATTCTTGTGAAATGATTAGATAACAATGCTGTAAGTGTGGCGTCAACATGTGATGGTGTAGGATCACAATAGCGTATGAAGAGGTATTCACAAGCCGAAAAGAAAATGATCAAGGTACAACGCCCATGTCCTATTGGAAAATATGACCATGCAATGGCACATACCTGATGGACGAGAATATAAATCGGTTTAGAATCGGGATGAGGGCAAAAAAGTGGAACTGGAGCTTGATGAGATCTGGATGCTAGATGTGACCATACAAAATGCATGGATCCTAGACGAGAAATCCGAAATCAAGCTAACACAATTAGAATGCAAGCGATAAATTGTGTTAACTTATTTGACCAAGTACCGCGTTGCTACAAGGCAGGGTGGCCGACCAACTATTTCAGCGTCAAGTCGTTCTGCTCATAGGGTTTCTACTGGAATCTACTGGCATCTACTCGAACCAGGACCAAATTAAAAAAAAATAGATGTGCAGGTGAAGAATGCAAATCGATAATGGGTACAACATGTGTAGGAGCCTGGCGTTGCCATTTGCAACATCGAATATTTTCGAATTTCAGGATATGAATATTTTCGTTCTTCTTGGTTCGTTTTGTTAATTTATGTTGGATCTTTTGTAACATTTATTCGAAATAAAGATTTTCATAAACTCCGTGCTTCATGGGTTAATGATAAACGATAAATCAAGACTTTTATATTGTTTTAAATTTTAGGTATTTTAGTGATTATTTTTACCTTCTTTTTATAAAATAACTGAATTTTCCTAAAAATCTGCAGAAACCACCTTCAAACACTTTTTCTATCTTTAATTGCAAAAATCCAACTGGGGGAATGCGATGTAAGGTTTTATGTAACTCTTCTAATTTACTACGTACACCTACAATTAGCTATAAATAAAATAATTGATATAATAAGAATTATATAAAGTATCAGTGTGAATGAATGGTTTATAATACAATAAATTAAGTCCAATGTGAATGTTCATTATCTAATGACAAATTTGTTTTATGTAATTAACGATCATTATATTGCAAATAGCTACCTCATAAGAAGTGAACCGTTGTTCCATTAGCACCTGAATAACAGTAAAACATTTTTAGATCAATACATATTATTAGACTTGCGGGTTGTTAATTAGCTGCTAGTGAAAGAACTTAACACAAGACTAAATCGAAAAAAGGCTTAAGAACAAAGTAAAGGCACGACGGTAAGTGATCTTGGCCAGTCACGATAGGCGAACAACGGTTGAGTGAGTAAAGAAGGAAATTATATGCCTATTAAAGAAGATAATCTCTTTTTGATGCTATAAAATAGCAGTTTGCCCAATGTTAAACTAGAATGAAAATACGGATGTATGTAATAATTTTTTCATATTAGACCGGGCTCTGGGACCCGAGACACTGTATTGAAAAGTTTCTTAGCTCCATGAGCGCCGCTAAGGTTTCTTTGCTCATATTTTATCAAGTTAAAAATAAATTAGCTCTTGTAAAGAAAATCTGATAAATTCAATATAGTTCTGTAAAAACAAACCATGCAAATGAAATCCATTGTGAATAAAACCTGGTGAAGGTTCGTCATTCTACTATCCCAGGAAGGACTAATTTTTTCAGGGAAGTTCCTAGAGGTTGTATGTTCCTTTGTATCAGATTCTATCTATATGGTCATTTGTAAACATCGGTTTTCTAAGAAATCTCTAGTTTGCGAATAATGTAAGCTTGTTTGACAAATATCTATATAATATAAAGCAGAAAGTGGTTAAATACATAGTTACATGGAAAAGTTATCAGAGTTACAAATAATGTTCACTATTAGTTATATAGTGGAAAGAGAAACCATATACTGAAAGGTGTTAAATTACTCGGACGAACAATTTACAGTACAGTGCCAGTGCAGTGGTCTGAATTACATTTTAATATAAAGCAAGAGAGATACAAATCATTGACGACTCGTGACTGATAAAGCTCGTGGGCAAAATAATTATTGTAAACGTCACGAACTTTTTGTGGTATTTAGAATATATAAAAACAAGAGTATATACAAAATATGACATTTACAAGACAAATAGCTGAATCTTAATATAAATGTAGAGTGGTAAAACATTTTTTTTATGTTCGGCACACACACAAAAGGAAAATCCCATACCACTCAACGAACGGTGCGTGTGCGGAGAAGACGGTGGACCTTGGATTTGAAGCGCTGTATGTTTTCGGTAAAGACGCTACTGGAAGACTCTTCCAGAGCGAGGCAGTCCCCCAGACAAAGGAGTCATGTAATAATAGCGTCATCCTAGGTGCTCGCAACAGAATCATATGTTGATGAGCAGCTTTTGGCTGACGAGTGTTTATGTTTGGCACAACTCTGGGCGGAATCATAAGTGCCAGCTTGTTCGAACACCTTTCGTAACAGTATCGATAGTAAAGAGATACGCCCGCCACTTTTATTCGATGTTCAAGGCTATCAAGGTCTTAAGTCAACTCTGGGTCATCCACGAGACGGACTGTTCTTCTCTGTATGGAGTATAATATCCTGAGCAAGTGTTTGGGTGCCGAGCTCCACACATGGGAACAGTATTCCAGAGATGGTCTTATCTGGGCCTTATCTGCTCTATAAGGCCTGCTATGGGTCTTATAGAGCAGTAAGAGCTGATGAGGTGTATACAACTTTTTTGCTCTATAGAGTGCTCCTAGCTTTTGTGCTGCTGCCTTGGCAATTTTGGTGACGTGATTACGCCAAGACATGTTGTTTTCTACGTTGATCTAGACATTGTTTTCCTCTCCCCATTCCACCATAGCGTTCATATCCTTATTGATAACAGCAATCTGTTTTTTTCTCTCGCGTTGGGACGAGCAGCGGTCATTGGAGTCCGCGATATGAATGAGGATATAAGAGTACTGTCGTCTGTAGAGCTGTAAATAGAATTGTTTGTTCTGTCTTAGAGATCGTTGATATAGAGCAGGAACAGTGTGGGAGATAATATACAGCCTTGAGAAACTCTGGCATTGATCTTAAATTCCTCCGAGAGATGCCCATCAATACCAACTCGGATGCTTCGATCCCTTAAGATATTGGAAAGCCATAAAAGCAGTGTTGGTGGTGTATGCTTTCAATTTGCTTAACAATCCGTGATGCCACACCGTATTAAATGCTTTGGATATGTTGAGAGCCACTGCACGAGATTCGCCGGAACTCTCGATGGCTTTGGTTCACAGGTAGGTCACCTGAGTCAGGAGATGCTTGCGCTTATGATACCTGCCGATTCGAGATATTTTAATAGCTGTTTGTTGATCACTTCCTCCCTGACTTTGGACATGATGGGAAATAAGACAATTGGTGGGATTGACGTCTTTGAGAAACCGTGATTGGCAGCTGTTGCAACAGACCAAAAGAATCTTGATCCGTTAGGACAGTTGAGAAGCTTGTTCTTGATCTGCTCGTTATATCCCTCCTTGCTCTTGTCAATGGTTCGCTTACACTGGTTTCTAGTCGTGATAATTTCGATTTTCGGCTGTTGGCTCTCGGCGCCATTTGCAGTATGCAGCATTTTTAGCATTGACCGCTCTTTAGCAGTTTTTTCCAAACCATGGTTTACTGTTTGAGATACGTTTCATAGAAGACGGGATGTTGATTAGAGTATAGAAATTCACACAAGTAAACACCCAAAATAATATATGGATATTCTATCGTACATTTACTAGCACAAATTTAGTGTGAACCTCATTGGTTAAATTTTTGTTAAATATTTAAAAAAATTGCCTATAGACATTAATCCAGTGTACAAAATAATATGTATTTTTTTAAATAGCTTTATGCTCACGTCTGTTACTTAGAATGTGAGATACTGATTTAATTTTTAAATACGGAAGTAATAATTAGGAGAGTAAACCAAGACATTTCCAAGAAAAAGTGTACAAAATTTACATTAATGACACATTTCAGACAAAGTGTATACCAGATGACCCATTAACTTAAACAAGGGGTCGAGTGATACCTTATTTAAAAGAGCGTTCAATTCTGTTTCAAATGACATGAAATCCAGTCAGTTAGTTTTCGATATAATGATTGAAACTAGTTAAAATGTGTGTTTTTTTTGCTTTCTCAACAACGAATAATAAAATACAGCCAATCCTTTGATGCTACCGCCGACAGTCCAAACAAAAAAAAATTGGTATCGTGCCGCCACTCCATTGTAAGCAAAACAATTATTGTTTTATGTAATTTCGATAAGGAATCAGTTATTTTTTAATATTTCCAGTCTTAACTTAATGAGACTTGTGTTTGAGCTACTGTGATTAAAAATGGTACAGGATAATGTTCAGGCCAAATACCGTAAACTGGGGCGAGTTCGACATGTTTTCCGTGTAAATTGCTTCAGGATTTTTGTTACGTTAAATCACTAGGCATGCATACCATTACACATATTAAAGCCTGGTCTTTCAATGCCGCTTATCCGGAAAACCCAAAATTTTTTAAAATATTTTTTTATTAAAATTTTGTGTCGAAGTAGTCCTAGGGTGGGATAACTTCGACAATGGCTAAGTTTGTATGAAAAGTCGAAAATACTCTACTGCAGAGGTTTCTTCGACACCATATTTAAGTTTAAAAAAAATAAAAAAAAAGTTTATATAAGTAAACATAAAACAAAAATAAAGCTTAGTTCTAATATAAATCACAATAAATAAAGCTTAGGTAGTTCTACGTAAGTCACAAAAAATAAAGCTTAGTTCTATATAAAAATAAGGCCTTATAATAGGAACTTTTAAACAAAAATTTCCTCTTCGGTTTCATAAAATATTTATTTTTTAATATATATATATATTTATCATCACAGATTTCGCATGTGTCGTCGTTCTTCTTATGAATTTACCTTGCATTAGAAGGGCCAGCCTTTGCATCATTTAGGTCAGAACTTTTTTTCTGGTTATTTGGTTCTTATTTTACTTTTCAAGACAAAAGTTTTCTGTTGCAGTTTATAATTCATTGGATGCTTCTTTTTCAGTCTGGTTTGGTGCACTCGTTTCTTCAGGAGTTGACATGGGGCGCAAATGTTGGCCAGTTCGTGTGTGAACTAAACACTGGTTGTGCGTTATGAAGAGGGATTTGCGTCTTTAGCAAGTCTTTACAGGCTTACAAGGCAAACGCGAGGAAGGTTCGCGATGTTACCACTGTGTGTCGAAGATACCTCAAAGGAGTCAAAGGGTGCCGAAGTAATCCGCAATGTTGAAGTATCCCCAGTTTACGGTACATGATGGAAATTTGATGTAATTGGCCTGGGCGGTGTAGAATAAAAACAATCGTTCATGGTCGATTACGATGCAATTAGGTCTTCTTGGACTTGCTTGGAGAAGCCCTCCGTAATCAATTTAGTAGTGTAAGAAAATTGTCAGAAGAATCTGGGAAACTTCAGTTCAGAGAATATTAAAAATTGCAAAGTATCGTACTTATAAAAATCATCCTTGTTCATTAGCTCAACGAGAATGTTGCGAACTTTTATCAGATCACATATTAGAAAACCGCAATATCGTCTACAATATCTATTTCTCAGATCAATGCGCATTTACCCTTGCCGCGGCAGTTAATAAACATAATTGAAGGTATTGGTCCGATGAAAACTCTCATCTTTAAAGGAAACATCATACTCAAAGGCATCAGAAAATATATGGGCGAGTATTCTTGGCAACCATATTATTGGTCATCAGGACAGCAGGGGAAGATGAAATTGTTATTGGGCAGAAAGTGGCTTTCCAACAGGATGGAGCTTCTCTGCTTTATTATGTACAGATAAGAGAGTACTTAGATTTCCGGGAAGATGGATTGGTCGCAGGGAGCCCATTGAGTGAACAGCTAGGTTACTTGGTCTAACGCTACTTAAGACCAAAGCTATCATCCCATGGAAGTTGGAGGTGGTAATTTTGAACATCTGAATTACGTTTTGTATTACTTATTATTATTATTGTTATTAACATAATTAGATAATTATCCCGGAAACTACCTGACAGAATTTCTCGAATTAGATGTCATTTGAAAGAGAATTAGGCGCTCTTTTAACGGAAGTATCCCTCAATCCATTGTTCTATTTGTAACGGTAAGGGTTAGTCCCACTCTCCTAGAGGGTTAAAGTTGCCGTGTTAAACATAATAACAAAACCTCCACCTTGACAATTACGTGTACTAGTGATATTTAAAAAAATTCACAGTACTTCACAAAGATGCAACCGGGGGAGACATTGAAAATGCCGAAGCAGAATGCAACGCTTACTAAATTTGAGATCTGAGAAAACTCATAATTGTGTGGAAATATAATAGTTGATAGAAGTTTGGGTGAGATCAGGTTACGTAAGTTTACTTTACCAAAATATACCAAATAAATGCATAATACTTAAGTTTCGTTCTTTTTTACAATGTATAACGTTATAAGTGTGGTTGAAAAAGCAAAAGATCATTTGCATTCGATTCGTCTTACATTTCTCGATCTAACGATATGAGACACGACTAGTCTGTCGTGAGAAACTAAAACTCACCCTCACCAACCCTTAATACAATCTAATGTAAAAAATGACTTTTAGCAGATTACGTAAGTTTAATTTACCAAAATATACCACATAAATGCATATTACTTCAAGTTTCGATCGTTTTTACAATTTACAACATTAGTGGTGGTTGTAAAAACTGCATTCGATTCGTCTCTCAATCCCCGATCTAACGCGATTAGTTTTACTTAGTATCAACTTATTTTAGTCATTTGAGTCGTTTCCAATACGCTATAATCAATTTTAATAGATTTGGTTAGTTTTGGTTAGTCGTCTAATAAATTTTCGGTTAGTTTCAAACTTAGTCTCAACTTTTTTTACTTATTTCAGCCGGTTCCGTTACGTTATAATCAATTTTAATAGATTTGGTTAGTCGTTTAATCAACTTTCGGTTAGTTCCACTTAGTCTCAAATTATTTTACAGCTTGTTTCAGTTAACAGTTTTTTTCTTGATTTTGGGTATGTCTTGGGTTAGTTTGGGTTAGTTTTTTTCTTGATTTTGGGTATGTATTGGGTTACGTTTGGGTTAGCACCTGGTTAGTTTCCTTTTCTTGAGTCCCCGTAGCAAGCGGGGGGGGCCATGCGAAAAGTGAAATATTACTTATTGTAATGTATATAAAGCAGCTTGCATGTGTTTTCGCGAATACATTCACAAAGAATTCCCCTTCGTTGAATGAATAGGAGAGGCCGATTCACTAACGTCTGCTCTTCACATTGCACTAGGGAGTCTTGTAAACAACTGACGCGTTAGTCCGACACGTCTGTTATTTACGAATGAACTTCGGAAGATAACGCGTCGGGTATTTACGAATATGCGTCCCGATACGTTATAATGAAGTTTACTAATATTGGTTAGTTTTGGTTAGTCGTCTAATCAACTTCCGGTTAGTTTCACTTAGTCTCAACCAAATTTAGGCATTTGAGTCGGTTCCGATACGTTATAATCAATTAATTGATAAGTAAGCTGGTGAACGTGTTACGAAAATGTAACGGAAGTGGAGAGTCAGATATAGCGTTGGTAAAGACCGACGGAGGAGAGAGTTATGCGTCATATAAGTAATAAGTACACTGTACAGACCAGTAGAGAGGGCGATACAGGGTTTGTAAAGACAGAAGACAGACAGATTTTATAAAAAGAAACCACAACGAAAGTGGACATGGCTCAGCCCTAATGGAACAACGAAAAATGAAATCGATTACATACTAAGTCCTGAAACATATATCATTAAGGATGTAACAGTCCTGAACAGATTCACCACAGGCAGCGATCATAGGATGGTCAGAATAAAGATATGTATTGATAGCAATTTTGAAATGAAAAGAAAACTTAATGGAAACAAGGAGCAACTGGACATGACCAAACTTGCCCAAAATAAGACTATATATAAAGAGAGACTAAAAGAACAACTAACACAAAACCTGAACAGTGATAATGGAAATACAGATGAAATAAACAATACCCCAATAAAAACCATGATTAAAGTAGGGATGACAAAAGGAAAAAAAAGAAGGAAAATTGCATCACAGCAGAGACAAAGAAACTCATGGAGGAAAGGCGGAACATGAGCAAAGAAGGGAAAAGGAAATCGATAAAATACGTAGAAATGAATAAGACTATCAGGAAAATGATAAAAGAAAACAAAAGAAGGAACCAATAAATAAAAATAGAAAGAGTTATAGAAAACAACAGGAATATGAAATGCTTAAGACCAACACTAGATAGATATGAGATAAATAAAATAAAATACATGAACGGCGTAGAAACCAATATTAAAGATGATATCATAAATATCACACAACTATTTTATACAGAACTATACCAAACAAAAAGGGAACCACCGGAAGAAATCATGAAACAACTCCAAAATAAAATAAAGAACGTAAACTCAGAACTATAACCTGAAATAAGCAAATGGGAAATAAAGAGGGCACTGAAAGAAATGAAAAATAACAAAGCACCTGGAAAGTAAGAGATGTTAGAAAAGAGATAGCAAAATTAAAATGGAAATTCGCCGGTCACAATATCAAACAAAAAGACGAAAGATGGAACAAGTGTATTCTAAACTGGAGATCCTGGGGAAATAAAGTAGAGGAAGACCCCAAATGAGATGGGCGGATGACCTGGAGAAGCACTCTGGAACTAGATGGATGAACATGGCGACAAACAGGGAAGATTGGAAAAGACGGGGGGGGATGCCTATGTCCAAAGATGGACCCAAGAAGGTTAAATAGATAGATAGATAGAAGAGAGTTGCGCGGCGAGACGAATCTTCCCCTGGTCCGTCCAAAATTCAATCCAAGCATGGGCTAGCTATTTTTTATCTTCGTCTCTTCCACCTCATCCGCGCCGCTCTCGCCTATCTTTTTCTGACAAGATTCGACCATTAAACAAACCGGGCCGGGGTGCATTTTTCTAAACGCCACACGTGATCGTATCGGATCATAAGGTGACTGTAATATAAATATAGTTTTGGGTTAGTTTCGGAGCAAGCGAAGGGTACAATATGTCTTCGTGATGCAGTCAGATTGTGGCAAGAGCTCTCGTCGTCGAAAGGTTTAGATGGTTAGGTCTCACCTGGACGGCCCCGGTTCAAACCCCGTTGCTTTTTTTATATATATTTTTAAAGATTATGTTTCTAAACAGTTTTTTCCTTGATTTTAGGTATGCCTTGGGTTAGTTTGGGTTAGCACCTGGTTAGATTCCTTTTCTTGACCCCCCGTAGCGAGCGAAGCGAGCGGAGGGCCATGCGGATCGACCAATAGGAGAGGCCGATTTTTACATAGTGCTCTACTCGTGTAAAGGATCTTAAAATGCAAGGCATGCAGTGTTCAAATATTTTAAAACGAAACGTTTTCCTGATAATATGAGATAGTAACGGGAGTACTATAAAACTAACATTTATATTTCAGTCGTCATATGGCAAGTTGCGATCACGTGTGGCGTATAGAAAAATGCGGCCGGGGTTTGCTGTATTGTATGTTCTACCATTCGTGTCTGAGATTTGGCATAAAATACAAACACAAATATTTTTAGGGGTACTTTTTGATACGTGTAAAAAATAAAGAATTAAAGACTTTTTATCATAATGCCTTTTTGTCACCCATGCACCATTAACCCCAAGCCGATCTGCTAAAGGATAAAATAAAGTTAAGAAGTTTAAGACTTCTTTTGCGTGGATCGAACCCGATGCGACCGCCACTATAATGAGAAAGACCGAGCCACATTCCCCTGTACTACGGGGAGTGCTTCCAATTTAATTTAGTTTAAAGCTTGATGACAAGCATGCGGTGCGATATACACTGTGCAGGCCTGTAAGCTATTTTTCTTTTCTCTCTTGTACGAATGAAGTTTCACTTCTGCTATGTGCTCCACAAGCACTCTCATTTTTTTCCTAAGACCCAATATATAGTGACTAGCAAAATGTCGAACTCATTTTGGAGTTTTTTTTATTATCGATTTTTTAGAAAATTTTATTGTTGACAAAAACTGATACATGATGAAAACCTACTACCACTTCAGTATTTAAGGTGTCATCTACAGCGAGCGCAAATATGAAAAATAAATATCATAAGATTGAAATTAATCGAAAAAGCATTTTTGAGTCAGCAGAATTTAAATGCGAGCAGAAAAGCTGCTTAATATTTTTTCACTCAAAGTTTAGTTTGAGAAATGTAGCTTCAAAATTTTCAAAAAATAAACTGGAATATCCCGAAAGCACAGCTTGTAATAATTTATTATAAGCTGTGCCGAAGGTGCATTTTTAGCCCTATATTTCTCAGTAACTAAATGTAATGAAAAAACTTTCAAAATATTTTCAGCTCCAAATTAAATCAAGATAGTATCGCGATAATCTCTTTATTTAATTCCTGCGTATATAGTTATAAGTCATTGTATAGATATTACCCCAACCCCAAGCGCATACAACGATTTTTGTTCCTCAGCTTGTCGTCTCAGGAAGGAATTCTAAATACGCCATTACCTCAACATCTGTGGAAGAAATATCTTATAATATGTAAACTTAAATAATAATTAAATACGATTTACGATCTGCAATGGGCCAGGAGAGACTAGCTTAGATACTTGCAGTTGAATATGAGGGAGGTAAGGTCTAACTCCGGCATGCAAATGTTGGATTGGCAGTCGACGATATTTTCCTTTTTAAGAGCCATGAATATTAAATGTTGTAGTTATTTGTATTCTATGCTTATTATAATAAAAGCTTGTTTTAATGAATTAATATGTATTTGTTTTATTGAAACAGCTATTTTATACGTATGCCAACGATGGTGATACTATACTACTATAATTATTTATTAATTTTTTTCTAACAATTCACAAAGCGGGACTCAATAATCATCCACGCTTTTTACCAACTAAATATTTGTTTAGGTAAGGGGACGTCAAACTAATGCTATACTCGCATTCACGGTTTTAAACAGACCAAAGAAAATTCGTCGACCAATTGGTCAATGGTAAATTAAAATGGCGAAGAATGGTAGACTTCAAATACAAGGGAAAATAATTCAAATTGAAAGGAGTAATTTTAATATGGTGCACCCGTGCACATGATCAGCTAAAAATAATAGGGAAAATATATCAAGTGATTCTTAATTTTGAAGGGATTCAAATTCTCTTTATAGTATGGGACTATACAAAGCAAAGTCTATATCGTGATCCTAATATAACGGTGAAAAATTGAACGTTAATTTTATGCGTTTTGCATTATAATCATCTGCATTGAGATAAACAAATATCCGACACTTTGTATGCAACTCTTGTAACCCACACGTTGTTTTGTTTTTTTTTTGCAGGAAATATTCCAGAGAGCGCAGGAAACACAAGCGGAGCGCAGGTTTCCGGTAAGTACAGACTAACGACGATTGCTTCGGTGTTATTAATTTAAATTGTTTACCGTGTTGCGGTCAGGGCTAAGTTGCATTATCATTAAGTGCAATTTTATAGCGGCACTTCATTTTCCTGATCTTATTTAATTAAAATTTCGAATTGCAAAATCACATCGAGCGAACTGTGATGAATTTATAATGAAGACCTATATTTGTTTCGTTTTTAAATGCATTTCCATATGTTTCTAAATCAACTTTATTAAATATTTTCTTATCAGCTACGTACATTATCATGTTGTTAACTGTTTTATTGCAATTTGGAATAGTCCCGACCTATTTTCATTTAATGATCCTCGCAGATAAATTTCTTGCAGCTGTTGCAACTTGTTCTGCTCTGACGGTCCCGGTGTTGTGTGCAGAAGGTGCATCTCCGGAAATTTTTATTCTGCTCTACTGCCACTTCAACTGCAAAGGTGTTCTCCTGATATATCAGTAATATTGTCTCATAAGATATATGGGTACAGTTGGCCAAGATTGCCGTTCTGTTATATACAGGGTTACAAAAAATTATCAGAACGGTCGATTATTTCGAAATATACAGGGGTTATCAAAAAATGTCTTATATAAAAGTTATAGGGCTTTAAAAAATCTACGTATCTGTAATAAACTGGAATATACAGGGTCGCCCACAAAGTTGTGGAGAATCATAGTTATTTTTTTATATGATTACTTATTTCGATTGTCCAGTCAATTTTGAACTTTTTTTTATTAACCATACTTAATGCCTAATTTCATTAGTGTCCTAGATATCATGGCATTTTGATCAGTTACAAAACACAAAATAAATTTCAAGAAACAATTTAATAAGTTAACTTTGAAAAAAGAACGGTATAACAAATCATGGAAGAACGGCTCTATTTTGTCATAAATGTTGAAAATGGCCTCCATTTACTAACTGACAATGATATAAATTATGGCAAATATGTCTTTGGGTATTTAAAACCATTTCCCTTGTTTATTATCATCTCACTTTCATTTAAAATTTTAATTCTTAATTCTTCTAAATTATTGGATTTGTTTCGATAAAAATTGTTTTTCAGGTGACCCCAATAGAAGAAATCTAATGGCGAAAGATCGGGGGACCGTGAAGGCCATTCGATAGGCTCTCTTCTTCGTATCCATCGATTTGGGAACGTGACATCCAAAAATGCTCTAACTTCATGAGTGAAATGCTGAGGAGCTCCACCTTGCCGATACCAGGTTAAGTTAATATCAGGAGTTAACTTGTTTATAGTTGGAACTATGTCTTGTTGAAGAAGCTGGAGATATCGTTCACCGGTCCAATTACATGTCCCGCAAACATCCAGCCCAGACATTAACTTTTTCTGGGAACTAACTGTGTATGCAGTTCTTCATACCAGTTTGGGTTATTTCGCGCCCAGTAGCGGTAATTTTGTTTATTGACCATTCCGTGTAGTGCAAAGGTCGCTTCATCCGAAAAAGCAATACTGTTTCATCTTTGTAAACATTATTTCGCAAAATTCTAGTCTTCGATCACAGTCAACGTCACAAAGTTTATTAACTTTGTACGGATACATTTTCTCGGTATGAAGAACGGTTCGTCCAGATTTTTGATCAATTTCATGATCCAAAGCAAGCTGATTGGTTGGGATTTTCTTCTATCGAAAGCAGAATGTCTGATTTTTTTTCCTCGAAAGTAGCAGTCCTTTGTCTTTCCGATCTTGGTCGGTTTTTACACTCCCAGTCATTCTGTAAAACTTAATAGTTTAAAACTTAATTTTTGCATCAAAGTGAAACGCTTATTAAAGTGAAACGCTTATCAAAGTGAAACGCCCGGGGGGAGAAGAAAAACTAAATTAATTAATTTCGGGCAACGAGAAGAGCTACACTGGGTCGAAATTTTTATGGTAGTATTATAAGTAGTATTAGTATTTTAAAACGAAATAAGAAGAAAAGATTGTTCGGAAAGTTAATAAAAGTACTATAAAATCAAATAACGAAAAAAATAATAATAAAAAAAAGTTAGAGAAACGCGCTTTTCGGCGAAAAAATATTTGAAAAAAAAAATAAAAGTGTCGAAACCGGGGGCAAAAGTTAAGAAAAAAGCTTAAAATTTTTTTTAACTCTATTCCTTATATCTCTTTCAGAAGTTTCACTTCATTTGTGTGCTTATAAAGGTGTGGCACATAATTTTTTTTAATGTGCCTGTCTGGGTGTAAATTGTTATACCTAATACATAGGTCCTGATATGATCTCTGTTGATGTATAAAATTAAAATATCAATTCTCTCTGTACCAGTAAGTAAAAATGCCATAATATTTCCTCCTTTGCTTAATTCTGTCAAGATTTGGGTTTCAGATGACAAATTATTAGTAACAAAGGTACCTCATTTTTTGTTGCTGAGGTAAATACGACTATACATTCGAATGTCGCATTGTTATCCGTTATTATCTGAAATGCAGGTCGATATCTAGGAAAATACTGAATTTAGGCATAACGTATGGTTAATAAAATTCAAAATTGACTGGACAATCAAAATAAGCAATAATATACGAGGTAAACATATATAACACAACTTTGTGAGCGACCCTGTATATTCCAAGATATGTAGATTTTTAAAAGCCCTACAACTTTTATACCTATAAGACATTTTTTGATAAACCCTGTATATTTCGAAATAATCGACCTTTCTGGTAATTTTTTCTAACCCTGTATAGTTTTATAAGCGATATCTTAATTTAATTTAATGATAAAAATAATATAATTACATAAATACCATAAATAAAAACATCAAAGATGCCAAACAATAATAAAAACATGTTTCCCTATATCAAAATATACACAAACGCTACCCAGAGGTACAGGACACGACGACGTATCTATGAAAGTATATAACAAACATCCTTTGTTGTGGGGTACACATCATTTGGCTTGGTCTTATAGGCAGCATTTTTTAAATGCCCCCACTAGAAATATCCGAGAGGAATTAGATCTGATGACCGAGGTGGCCACTCAGTTGTACATCTTCTCCCTATCCATTGTTCAAATCATGTGATGCTTCAAGACTTTCTACAGATAATGCTCTAAGATTTTCTACAGATTAATTTAATTTAATTTTGATGAAGTGTTAAAATTCGTTTAGCCTCTCTACATGTTACAAGTGACTTTAACATTTAATAGATGTTAAATAATTGTTATAATTGGCAGGCGTCAGTTCATATATCTAAATCTGATGATATCTTAAAATAATCAAGTTCACGGGGCTAAAAAATGATAAGTGACATTTATAGTATATAAATCCCTGTTTGAAAGAAAAGCTCCGGGAGAGTTCATTCCCAATCTACTCATAAAATATGGAGGTAAAGAGCTAGCAAGAAAATTAACGGAACTGTTTAACAAAATAATAACCACATCCAGCATACCAACAGAGTGGCACAAAACTATCACCTTACCAATTTTTAAAAAGGGACAAAAAACCAATCCGGAGAACTACAGAGGCATAACCCTGCTTTGCATCACTATGAACCTGCTCACCATCATTGCCAAAAGCAACTTAGAACACACCATCGAAAACAACGATGAACAACAAGGATTTCGGAAGAACAGATCGACAACTGATGCCCTGTTTATTGTGAGACAGGTAAAAGAGAAGGCGATCGAATTCAGCTATCCTGCTTATGTGTGTCTTATTGACCTAACAAAAGCATTCGACAAAGTACAGCTGCCCGATATACTGGACATATTGAGAAAGAAACAAATCCCAACATCAATCATAAACATAATCAGAAATCTGAACACAGGCAACACTACGAGAATAAAAGTGGACCATCAAACAACAAAAGATATACCGACACCAACAGGAATAAGACAGGGTGATAGTCTCAGCCCATTCCTTTTTAACCTCGTCATGGACGAGATTATACACAGCGTGACAACAATGAACAGGGGATACAGATTGAACAACAAACCAATCAGCATGGTGTGCTATGCGGATGATACGGTAATTCTGGCAGAAACGGAAAACGATCTGCAAAAGCAAACACATAAGTTTTATCAGAGTAGTAAAAAATACAACATGTCAATCTCCATTGATAAAACAAAATGTATGACCTTCTCCAAAGGACCAGTAAGGTGTAAAATCGTAATAGACAATAAACCAATAGAACAGGTAATGAGCTTTCGTTACTTAGGAGCGGACACATCAAGCAGCAACAACCCGATAAACGACATAAAATCACAGGTCAACAAAGCCGCAACAATTTCAGGATGTCTGAGAGATATCATCTGGAAAAACAACCACATGCGCATTGATAGTAAGGTGCGGATATATAAGTCCTCTGTTAGACCGGTGCTAACCTATAGTATCGAGACTAGAGCTGACACGAATAAGACAAAGAGCATCCTCAGAACAGCGGAGATGAAAACCTTAAAAACCATCGCGGGGAAGACACTTAGAGACAGGATGAGAAACAGTGACATAAAAGAGGCATGCAAGGTGGAGGACATAGTGAGATGGGGGAGGAAAAGAAGAAGATATTGGCGTGACCACATAGACAGAATGGACCAAGAGAGACTAGCATACATCGCTAAAGACGGAAAACCAGCAGGCCGATGACCGCTAGGAAGACCACCTAAGAGATGGAAAGATAGCTGGAACTCTATCTGACAGGATAACCAACCGAATTGAGCCTTTGCAACTAACAAACCTTAAGGTCTTCTTGAAGTAGAAGAAGAAGAAGAAGAAATCGCTGTTGACGTCTGCTGAAAGTAAAAACGTTTGAAATGATCTAGTTCACTTTGCTGAAAATTTGGCAAGTGAAAGACAACAGATGATATTCTCTGATGATGTTGGCGGGTGATCGTTGACAAATCGAAATCTCTGATGACGGCTATCGATCGCAAGCACATTTAAATTTGCATAGCTCATGTGGACAGATTGTTTTGAAAACATTCTTTGTAGTCGAGCTCTATCACTTGGGTTACTACAAGGAACGCCTATGGAGAATCTTAAATTTTACCACGTCTATAAGCGGGTATTGGAGCCAAACACCAAAATGTTTAAATCATCTCGTCCTGATATCATCTCTTTAGCTAAATATACCTTTATTCTTAAAACATAACTAATTTTCAAGCAAACAGTAATAATTAATTACACTTTAGTCCTGAGCTGCTAAGAGTTTCCAATAAAAATTTTTGTAATAACTTCATTAACTATACCGTACACGCACATGTCTATTTGTTTAAATGTTAATTACGCCTTATCTAGAAATGAAATTAAAACGGCATTTTGCACTTCCTTTTTACGTAGCATAGGCTTGTTAGTGTGACGATGAGTAATTATTATACATACCATTATTTATTCCTATTTCCAAGTGAACGAAATTACATAGTATGTCAGATACAAATATATAGAATATTGCAAAGTATTTAGTTACCGGATGGTACAAGTTACTAAAATATTTCTTATCGTGCCATTTTAACATCTCTTTCAATAAGAAAATTGCTTGGCAAGGTTTTTGCAGTCTATATGTACATTGTTTTATGTGTGTTATAGAGTTACTATAATCTAAATGGCTTAATGACTGCAACTTTTATCTAAGTGTTTTTGGGTGGTCAGTACCAAGATCTCTTAGGTCTATGGAAGGTAGAGAGGTAGTAGGACCGACTCCTCTTGCAAAGCGAGAATACTCGATTTCCTCCGTCAAAGCAAGAACTGAAGAAAGACTGACTTGACTGACTTCACATCGCCAGGAAAAGAAACTCCCTCGGTATAAAAACTTTGTTAAACATCAATATATTCAAGATTTTGCATAAAACACGAGGCAAATAACATTTACAGACTGAGCTAATAAAATAATACCAAATAAAATAATCAGAAAAAAAAACAATCTTTTACCTGTGAGGGGTTTGTTATCCGCTTAATGTCGAAATCGGCTAGGCTGCCTCGAAAGGTGACGAGAAAAGCTTTTGGAAAGATAATTTTATTATTCACGTGGGATGAAATTTTCATAAGATGGCGGTACTAAAAAAAAACAACTTCAACTCTCCTGACAAAAGTAGTACTAAATCTCATTAAAGCGTGAGTTCCAGGCATCAAAGAAACAATCAGCTAAAGGTGTGCCGCAGAGGTCACCACAAATAGACATAATTTCATTTTGATCGACACTTCTGAACATTATGGCAAACGAAAGTTTCTAAAAAAGGATTCTTTCATAGTTCCGCCAAAGTTTACAAAATAAATTTGTTACCTCAACTGGCAGGCTTCTGATTTTTGACGAAAGTCTGGCCCGTTACAAGTTTATGCTGAAATGCTTAGCCAAACTATAAAGCCCTCGATTATTCATGATCTTGAAAACCAAAAAGATTTACAATTTCAACGATGATCTGTTACACCTCCAGTAAGATGGTGCACACACTGTGTTGTTGTAGCGACAGAGTGGTTGGACCAAAATTATCCAAACCGGTGCATGGATTGGCAGAAGTGGTACAATTGAGTGGCCGCCAAGATCACACGACCTTACACATATCGACTTCTTTTTATGGGGTTGTATTAAATCACCAGTTCACAAATTGCGTCAGGGAATTGATGCTTGTCGAAGTATCTCAAGAGTCATTTTAAAGAAAGTTAGGGTGGAATTTAAAAATCGACTTTATTTACGTTTAGAACAAATGGGAAATCATCTTGAGCACCTAATAATATAGTTAAAAAAACAGCAAAAATCAAGTATTTGCATTATTGCAAAATTAGATAATTTTAGTACCACAATAGTGTTTTAATTTAGGTTTGGGAAAGGATCCATTATTTACTATATTATTTCCTAAGTTTTTCAGCCAAATTTTGCAAAAGCGAGTTTTAAAACATTTTCTCAAAATTTTGCTAACATTTCGTGTTTAAATCTCATTTATTTTGATATCGCTGAAAAGCATGATTGATAAGCTTTTCAGAGAGGTCACAAGGGGGATAGTGCCATTTAAAATTTTAAAGTGGATGAGGGTAGTGCCTCAGGGGTGAATGAGGGTGGTCAGCAAAATACCTTGTTTTTATTCCCCCGCGTGTTTTGATATCTTCTTTAGTGTAGAAAATATAGCCATTGTCACTCTATATATAATAATTATTGCTTATGAGGTAACGACACGAGAAACTTGACACTTTGACTACCGACAAATATCTAAACGATATAATTTAGAACAAAACAATTTGCACTTTCCTATTTTGGCTTATAATAATTCAAACATTTGTATCAACTTCCGTCTTTACCGTAAATGGCAATCCTCGTCGCGGTTAAGCAGGAAGATGGTGCCAAATCGGTCCCAGAAAGTTCAAAGGATAATTTTGTTTGATATTACATTATTTATGACGTGGAGATCTAGCTTCACATGTCAATATATTAAAAATAATTGCATTTAGTTGACAGGTGTTTTATTATCTAATATCATAGGTATGCAAAGTGTTCAGCTTAAAATAACGAACTTGCCAATAAAAGTACCATGTACCATGTAACAAGTATGCAGCGTACATACATAATTTTTTAGTGACATGCCGAAGGTGAGTGAACTTTCGGTTAGTATTATTTAACACAAACGTGACATTCAAGGGTAAAAGTTCTCCTGATGTGACTCAAATAAGTTATCATTGAATACGAAAAAACATTAAACGTTTAGAAATTATTCTAGAAGACCTCAATATAAACAGCATTGATATTAGTATAGCTAATTATAGCAAGTTGTTATGTAGTTGATTCAAACATCAAACTTAAGAGGAATGATAAGGTTGACTTTAAGTGACTTTCAGTGTCAGAATTATTTCGCGAAATCTTAATTTTAAAAACCAAAACATTTGCATTCTATATAGGGTATCCGTTAAGTGTATGACATACTCTCGGGAACGTATAAGGGAGGACAAACTCATCCTGATTTGTCATAGAAAAAAATCATAAGTTGCCCTTTAACGGGGATACAAAGCCCCAAGGGGGTACTCAGCGATTTACCTTTTTGGCTCTATCTTTTGTACCGACTTGCATAATTTAATGTAATTTTAATATTTTACGTAGGCCATAGGGACTTATAAAACCATACTGCAGTAGATATTTTAGGTCGTTAGGGCAGTCAGGAACGGACTTGCCACCACACTCGTTGGGGCAAAATTTTGACAAGTTTCATTTTACAGAATTGAAAGATGATTTTTTAAATACTTTGGCCAGTCTTTGAGTGCTCTCTACATTTGTTCCGATAAAATTGACGTTTTTTGAAAAAAAAAAATAAACAAGTTTTTGTATAACACGCTATTCAGATAATAAATCAGAATACTACAATAAAACACCACTCGTTTTTATTTCCCTAACAATGGGTTATTGACAGCACTGTTCAAAATTGTCTGAGTAAACAAGATTTAAGTAATGGAGCATTATTCCTCTAGCCAATATGCTGACATATATCTAATTTATGGACAATCACTCGGTCATTGTGTGGAGGCATGATGCATTTCCAACTCGACGTTTACTGCACTGAACAACTTTTGAAAGGGCTGATCGTAACTTAGTGAAAAAACAAGTAAAAATAAAAATTAAAAGTAGTTAATTTTTTGCTAATCTATTTTAGCATTTTTGTCGCATCGTTATAGAAGAGAACCTCCAAGGAGAGCAGGGAAGCCTCAGAGGAGGAAATTCTGGATGGAATTGCTGAAAATCCCTCTAATAGGTAGTGTAAGAAAGCTGGCGGTCTAGTTCATGCGCCAAAGTAGATAGGGTCCTTGGAGAACAACTGCTATATCTTTATCACGTCTAAAGGGTACATGCCTTGTCTCCCCTAATCATCCTGCTAAAAGTAATTACGCAAATTAGTTTTTGCCACGATTTAGGCAAAATCAAAATTTTAGTAATATTGTATTGTTCGCCCGAGACGGAGTAATAAATAGCCATAATTTGCATATCTGGTATGAAGAAAATCCTCATGCAATAGCACAACAAAGGTTCATGGTTAACATGTGGGCGGGGATTATTGGGAATCACCTCATTGAAGACAGATTAAATGGTGCGGTTTATTATAAAATTGATCTTAGAAATTAAAAATCAGATGTGGTTTATACTCGGGTTTATATGTGACGGTGCACCGTCCTATTTTAGCAATTTAGTTCATTAGAACTTACCAAATACTGTTGGTTATCGATGACCTATTTTATGGCCACCGTATGGCAACATTTTTAAACCAATTTAGCAAACTTACCAATAGATGCGAACGGCAGCCAGTAGTACAGTGGAGAGCTAGGTTCGTGGATTTTTTCGGTACACTTTAATGAAGTTATTATGCGTCATCTAGTTAACTGAGAGTCAACTAGGAAAAATTTACAATGTTATTAAATCCTCAAAAGTAATTTTTGAAGGAGCTTTTCAATAAGACATGGTATTTCCCCAAAATAAATACTTTATTCTTTCCCTACTATGGATGAGATCCCTTGATATAAACAATAGTAATACAGATTCTTCTATAAGATTGGAAAATACAATTAATTCCACTGAAGAAAACATGGAGATTTTATGACTTTCTAGAACATGTTTGTCAAGCAACAACTAAATATGCCTTAAAAATCTGCAGGGAACCGTTACTTGGGAACGTCGATTCAATTGAACCTGTCTAACTGTCAAAATCATATGTGCTAATAATAAATGAAAACACGAAATCTCACCGAAAAGCGAAGAAAACAAAAAGAAATAATATATCTAAACATGATTAGACAAATGAATTTCCATATACATTAGATGACTTATAATTTATAAATTGTTTGTTGCAAGGAATTGGCTTAAAATAATAAAGAAAGTGTTAAGTTTTTATTAACTTTTAGATCAAAGAAGAGCTTTTGAGCATTTTCCTGTGTGATTAAAAGAGAGATTCATTAGAGGAAGACCACATTTAGCAAATTGAACTAGACAACCAGATCCTTTGAGAGATATTTCCGGAACTACTCGAACACCTACTACTCAGAAAGGGACAACAATCAGACCTGTTATTATCATATCATAAGTAGCTAGTATATCATACTGTACACTGTACATATATTGGAATAATCCAATCTAAATTATATTTGCAAATAAACATAAATATAAACTAAGCAAAGCTGTAGCATTTGTTTATGCCCGAATTTGAAAATGCTACAACCGAGGTCGCCCGACATGACTTCACTAGATTTCTTTTTATGAGAAAATTTAAAGCGGAAAGATCTGATTAAAAAAAAGACACACCATTGCAGCGAAATTCGAGATAATCCTGGAATGTTGTTTCAAGTACAACGAAAAAACATCCGTCGAATAAGGAAATGTATAGAGGGCGCCCATTTCGAAAATCTCCTCAAGTAAACAAAAGGAAGCTAAGCTTTCACATTTTTAACATTCTTGCGTTTAAGGTATTTCCGAAATGTCAAAAAGGGTGGGTTTAATTACTTTTTATTTACCAGAATAAATTCTTGCCTGCACACAATTACCTAGTGCTTGTCTATAAATTAAATGCATGTCAGTATAAATAAACACTACTACTGTTTTATTATACTATTCCGATTTATTATTTCAATAACGCGTTTTACAAAAACTTATTTCTTTCAAAAACGACTAAACGACTACTTTATCGAAACAAATGTAGATTGTCTTTTTTAAAGATGAATTTTAGGATTTTTTGCTCTGACAAATTAGGATTCCTTATACGCTCCCGAGAGTATGTCATACACTTAAGTCTAGTAACATTATTAAATTTAGTGGAATGCGTAGTTTTGAGTTTGCAAATAAGATATTTTTTTTTATGTTCGGCACACAAACAAAATGAAAATTCTATTCCACTCAACGAGCGTTGCGTGTGCGGAGAAGATGGTAGACGTTGGACTTGAAGCGCTGTAGGTTGTATATAGTTTTCGGAAAAGACGTTACTCGGAAGTCCATTCCAGAGCGAGGCAGTCCTCCATATAAAAGAGTCCCGTAACAGCAACGTCCCAGGTGTGCGCAACTGAATCGTATGTTGATGAGTCTGACGAGTGTTTCTGTTTGGCACAACTTTGAGCATAAGTGCCAGCTCGTTTGAACACCTTCCGTAGTAGTATTGATAGATTGGGTTACCTTCCTTAGTAGTAGAGATAGGCCCGCCACTTTTCTTCGATGTTAAAGGCTATCAAGGTCTTTACTCAACTCTGGATCATCCACAAGACGGACTGTTCTCCTCTGTATGGAGTCCAATATCTTGAGCAAGTGTTTGGGTGCCGAGCTTCACACATGGGAACAGTATTACAGAGATGGTCTTATCTGGCTGGGCCTTATAGAGCAATAAGAGCTGATGATGTGTATACAACTTTTTTGCTCTATAGAGTGCTCCTAGCTTTTGTGCTGCTGCCTTGGCGATTTTGGTGACATGTTGTTTTCTACGTTGATATCCAGCAACCTTATGGATGAGGCCAGAGTCAGTGTTTGTCCTGTCATTGATAAGTCAGGTCTTGCGGTGTTTGCTTTTTTTAAGAAGGCAGCTGCTGGACATTGCTTTCCGTACCCCATTGCACGATGACGTTCAATCTGATTATCTCGCTCGCGTTGGGAACGAACAGCGGTCGTTGGAGTCCGCGGTATAAATGAGGATATAAGAGTGCTGATTGTTTGTCCTGTCTAAGAGATCGTTGATATGGAGCAGTAACAGTGTGGGAGATAATATACACCCTTGAGAAACTTCGGCATTGATTTTAAATTCCTCCGAGAGATGTCCATCAATAGCAACTCGGATGCTTCGATCCCTTAAGAAATTGGAAAGTCATAGAAGCTGTGCTGGTGGTAGTCTGTATGCTGTCAATTTGTCTAACAATCCGTCATGCCACACCCTATCAAATGCCATACTGGCGATTGCTTATGATGCCTGCCGATTTGAGATATTTTAAGAGAGGTTCGTTGATCAGTTTCTCCATGATTTTGGACATGATGGGAACTAAGGCAATTGGACGGTAGTTTATTGCGTATCATTGTACGCATGCATTATATACAGTCTTCAAGAAGTGTTTTCAGAAAGAATGAGTTATTAACTAAAATCAAAAATTTTCGCTGGCTTAAGAGATACGGGGGAAAATTAAAAAATTGTCACTGAGGAAATGACGCTATCACTTCTTAATTACAAGAGATTCAAAACTATGTTTTATGTAAAGGTTTCTATAAATATTTTGAATTATTATGCCGTCTTCACAATGTGTCGGATCGGGTTGAAAACTTATCGGACCAAACTATAATTCTTGGTCTAGGAAGATGACATTATTCGCTATGTGCAGCTGCTGGGTGGAAAAGCGATGAAGGGTCGTGCGCGCCAGTGGCAAAGGCTTAAACTTTAACGATCACGTCGTATACATGGTAGCTCGCCAATATGTTATTATTAGTTGTAAAACTACATAAGAAAACGATGTGGTTTTAAAACCATGTTCGATATTTTGAAATTATTTGCCAGAACTTCGATGTTTAAAGTAGAATTTTACTTAGAAATCTGCCATAAAAGTAACAGAAACCGCTGCTAATCGCTTGCGAAATGTCCAAATTCTCCGATCCTGGCCCATTTCCTCAGTTTCAAATCGTTTCAGGTAAATACATCTACTTACTTACCACAAAAACTACCCATATGCTAAAGGTATAATTTTTCCTCGAAATCTGCAATAAAATCCACCAGAAACTGCATCTAAACATCAGAAAAAGCCAAATTTTCCTGATCTAACCCATTTTTCCAGCTTCAAACTCTTTTCAATGATATTTTAGGCGATTAAATGTATAAATTCACATATTTTAACTTGTCAAAATATTAGAAGACGTATTCCTCCAAATGTCCCATAATGCATCCAAACCAAAGCATGTATTCAGACTTGTAAAACTAAAAAAAATAGAAATATTTTTTGGGATCTTTGCATGTTTCAATTTAACCACGATTTTCTCGGATTTGCCGATGTCGTACGGAAATTATTATCGAACTTTTTTAAAGCAGAGATCATGAGGTGTACCTATCTGTGACTGGTCTCTTGAAAACAGCTATGCGTTGGGTTAGTACGCGTTAGTGTAAATTACGACTGTTGCAAAAATGATTTTTTAAAGGAAATTTTTTGACATCCTGGTAGAAAAAAATCCCGGTATTATAGACGTCAAATAAAAAGGTACCGGGTGTTTCACTATAAATGGATCCCCCCTTTAACTTTCTCAACTGACATTTTAGAAAAAAACGTTCAATACAAAAAATAAAGGGGATGAAGTGAAGTTTTTTATGGCATAGCACTGTTGTATACAGGGTGTCCCATAAATGCGGGATTAAACAAAGTTATATATTTTTAAATAGAACACCCTATATATTATTGCATATTTGGATTTTGCGGAGAATTCTAGACATATTTCATAAATAATGTCCTATACCTATCTGTTACTGTTTTTGAAATATTAACAGTTGAAAATCGACAATTTACCAAGTTTGACAGCCTGTAAAATCTAAACGGCTAAAGATAGAGCAAAACGGTTTGCACTTTCCTATCATGGTTTTTTACAAGCTATCGTTTGACACTAATTTTAGATTTAACCAGATGTTAAATTTAACCGGATTTTCTTAACCTCTGATTAAATAAAAAATTAGTGTCAAACGATAGCTTATGAAAAACCAAGTTAGGAAAGTGCAAACCATTTTGCTCTATCTTTAGCCGTTTAGATTTTACAGGCTGTCAAACTTGGTAAATTGTTCGATTTTCGATTGGTCGATTTTCAACTGTCAATATTTCAAAAACAATAACAGATAGGTATAGGACATTATTTATGAAATATGTCTAGAATTCTCCGCAAAATCCAAATAAGTAATAATATATAGGCTGTTCCATTTAAAAAAAAATATAACTTTGTTTAATCCCACATTTATGGGACACCCTGTATACAACAGTGCTATGCCATAAAAAACTTCACTTCATCCCCTTTATTTTTTGTATTGAACGTTTTTTTCTAAAACGTTAATTGAGAAAGTTAAAGTCCATTTATAGTGAAACACCCGGTACCATTCCATTTAAGAAGTAGCCTAAAAATACAATTTTAGAAACTTTTCATACAAACAATATTTTTTAATCAGTTTAGGTTAAATACAATAGGTAACACATAGAAAGGGTTTAAGCTTAGCTTTCAAATGAAAATAAGTTTGTAGGGATATCTTTAAAAATAACCGTGATAAGGGGGGGGGGGGGGCTTCTACTTGGGGCACCCTGTAAATCTATTGAAATAGCTCTTGCAATAGGTAGGCACGCATTAGGTTTGTGAAAAACAATTAGTGACAACGGTTGAAAGAATAAAATAAAGTAATAAAGTACAAAGCTAGGAAGGTATTTCATATATTATTTTAACAGACAAAGTGTAATAAAAATAGTTCTCCCAAGAAAGTCAATCAAAAAATATAGAAACTTTGAACGAAATAGAGGAATTAAGGGAATAAATTAACATAATTCACTGAAAATGTTCGTTGTTCGGAAAGCTCCTCCGTTGTTCTCAAGGCACTCCTCACACCTTTTTCGAACTGATTTTCAAGCATGTATGATGTCATGTGCAGCGATTCTATTTCTGCAACGACCTTATAAATTCTGTGATAAGGTTGCTCTCGTGTTAAAATGATTTCTTTATAAATTTTATTTCCTCACGCGCCAAATAAAAAATAATCTGGGGGTGTTAGATCCGCAGTTCGTGGTGACCACCTTATAGGTCAATAAGTCTCTATTCAACGATTTCTAAAATCAGTATTTATATATATACTCCGTTATTTGAATAGTCGTAGCGGCACAAGTTTGTGCAAAGTAAAGGTATATTGTAATTTAAATATATCGAAAAGGTTTAATTGGAGTATGTATGGATATCTATTTGAATTTTTTCTCCAAAAAAAAAGATTCTTCAATTTATTTTAAAATAAAAAAAACTTATATTTATTCCAAATCGGCCATCCTAACAAACAGGTCGTGGCACGTGAAGATTGGTTGGGTTACAATGTGTTTCATTATGTTGGTTAAAATACCTCAATTTGTAATTTGACATTCATCTGACGAAATTATTTTCTGTGATCCTTCTTAAATTTATCTAAAACCCAGTGACAAAATTCCAATTTTCTCGCATCATCACCAGGGTACAAATATTGGGCAATATTAACAACATAGGGAAAATACCTGTTTGATTTTAAGATTCTTTGCACCTTAGTTTCATTTTCTATATTTCTGACGGAGGTAGACCTTTTTTCTAAAATTTCAACCCGATTAGAGAAAAAATAAATGATTAAGCTAAGCTACTATTCAAAGCTATCATTGGATCATATCTTGTCTTGCATTCCTACCTGATTATGGGCCTCAACAAATCCTAAGACGCTTATTTCTTAATTTTTCCTGTTGTCTTTATTATAGGTTTGTGTGGCGGATTTTTAAATTTTGATTTTTCCCTCTGAAGTTTGCCTCCAAAACAGTCCCTGACACCTATATTACCTTTTCGATAGGACCATCAATACGGAGATAACCTATACATTTGGATATCAGTTTGGACTAGTTTATTTATTTTACTTTTTATTTTCTTTATACAAATATAAAATAAGTTTTAAATATCTCCCCAATTTTTTAGTGAACAAAAGATTGCATACAGAGTAAAATGATACATTATATTCCGGAAGTATACCCTGCCAATGACATTCAGTTGCGTTCCATATTTACCGTTATTTGACGAAACAAAAACATACACGAATCGATCAAAATCCTAAACGGGGCTTAACTGTGACGTGTTCGACGAAGTGTGGCGGACGAAATCGGCTCAGGCCGCACAAAATCGAATTAAGAAGCAGAATATCCAATTTGGAAGAACGCCGGGAAGACCTATAAAGAATCGTGTCGTATAGCAGACACATATCGCCAAAAAAGGAAGCCATTGTCAACTTGTACTTTTTAAATTCGAATTTCAACTTAGAAAAAATGTTCCGTATTTCTCACTATCGCAACATTTAATTAATTTGATAAAAGCACCCTATATATAGGTTAAAGGAAGGTAATTTGGAATACTGATTTAACACATTTTATAGAAATGCCTATTAAGAGCTGCGTCATAAAAATAGTGTCGAGTTTTAAGGAAACTTATGTATTGTACAGGATTTGTTTTTCATTTGGGAGCACAATCAACTAGCAGAGGTTCTAAATGACCATTACATTTATAGTTTAGGCCAAATCTTATTAGACAGTTTTCAGTGACCAATCTGGGAACCTTTAAACGGTTAGATGGGTTCAAAAAAATTCCTGAACATTGCGAGTTCTGGTGTGGTCTTATCGTCGATTAAGAGAAAATCGGACCTAAACTTTTCCACGAATGGCAAGCAATATTATTCCAAATATCATCCCTAAACTACCGCATTTACAGTCCTATTGGAAATAGAAAGTTCGGTTTTCCGTTAAACATCTCGTGCGCCCATATACGTTTATTTCCACTCCTCCAAAGCCTCCTAGGGAGCCATATTATCTTCTTCATATTGCTCCCCAGGTTGCTTTCAAACGAGGGCCCTTCCATCGGAAAAAAACGAGTTAAACCTCGTTTTGGTAGAATATGCAGTTCATCCATTGCTGCATCCCAGTTGTTCTTGCGCCCATTGTAATGTAATCGCTGAGCTCGATGCTGACGTAGGCGAGACGGGCATTTCGCTTTTCTTCTTTAAAATGACGGTTTTATGCAAGTAAACATCAAATATTGGAATATTGGGGATTAATTCATTAGCTAATTTTATCGTAAGTTATTATGGTTTACCCTCCTCCTAACTCTTCTGTTGGAGACACAATGCCAGTGTGCCTGTGGCGGGATTCCCTCTAAAGATTTCTCTTTGGTCGGACTGGATTCTCCTTTGCCGACTACCTCCATGCGTATTGGTAACTTCGTCCGTTGCAACAAAACGTTGCTTCAAACTAATCATTGTTGCTTTGCTGACATTATAAATTTAATGTTGGCTCAGCCTGATTTGATAAGCCCTCGTTAAGTAAACGTATGATGCAATTAGCTTGTTCCTTTTCAGTTGACATTTTTCAGGTTATAATGTATTATGAAGTCACACGTCAAAAATACTCCAGTTTCCATGGAAACTCATAGTTTAACGAACTATATAGGCCATTACTTAGAGTTTCATTACTTGCTTCATATGGTATGGTAAGCCAGTTACTTACGTATAAGTACTTAATACATATAATTGTATATAAATACCTAAGCAACTAACCTAATTTTTATTTATTCATAGGATCACGGCTGTATGTTTGAATGTAAAAATAATTCA
>MU189657.1:37465-50076 GCA_016904865.1 Pissodes strobi | reverse complement strand
TTTTATTTCAGATGCCTAAAAACGAAGCAGAATGGAAAGCCGTTGCCGAGGACTATTATAATCGTTGGAACTTTCCAAACTGCGCCGGAGCTATGGACGAAAAACATATCGTTGCAGGCTCCAATAAACAGCCGCAGTGAATTTTTCAATTACAAAGGATTTTTCAGTATTGTTTTATTCGCCCTTGTCAACGCAAACTACAATTTTATATATGCTAATGTGGGATGCCAAGGGCGCATATCAGATGGTGGGGTGTTTAGTAGTACTGCATTTAATAAGCTTCTAGAGGACAATACAATGCATTTACCTGCATAAAATCAACTCCCAAATATGGAACTAAAGAGCCCATATGTTTTTGTTGCAGACGATGCATTTCTTTTGTCAACAAACATAATGAAACCATATGTAGGAAATCACACTAAAGGTTCTAGCGAAAGAGTATTTAATTATCGCCTCAGCAGGGCTCGAAGAATATCAGAAAATATGTTTGGCTTAATATCTAACGTATTTAGAATATTCCGCAAACCATTGCTATTGGAACCCCAAACTGCCTGCAAGGTAACGTTAACAGGATGTTACTTGCACAATTTTCTTAGAAAAAGTGCATCAAAGAACATTTATAACTGGAACATTCGATTCTGACTGCTCTGATTCAAGAGACGTTATTCCAGGAGCTTGGAGAAATGATAATGGTAATCAGCCTGGCTTAGCAGATTTACCCAGAATACCCAGAAGAAGTGCACTGCATGCCCAACAAGTGAGAAACATATTAAAAGACTATTTTATAACACCCGAAGGAGAAGTTCCTTGGCAATACGAAAAATGTTAAAATTTATCGTTTGACAACATTAATTAGAAATAACTCGTTAGGGGGAGTAGTTTTGCTTTTCGTGATTTCATGAGTTTTAAAAGAGGTCCGTTGTCATGCGGTTGTTAAACGTTTCCAAACGTTTTTAAACGTTTATTAAAAAAATATTTTACAAACTCACTGTTCGAAATAAAGAAGCAGAAAAATATCGAAGTTTTTCGTAACCCTGATTAACACCCCACGTAAAACTAAATATACATATCGCGAAAGTCTTGGACCCCCTGGTACTTTTAAAAATTATCAAATTAAATTTTGGAAATATGATGAATTTTATCCTTTGTTTTAGTACTAAATTAATTAATTAATAATAAGAATATATTCCCAAAAATAAGGGCGTAACAGTGTACTAAACACCCGGTCGTTTGCAAAATAAAAATACATAGCTAGTTCTCAAAGTCTACGTACCTCTGAATCCAACATCTCCCTGGGCTTATTTTTGTCAATTAAGAATTTCAAACTTTCAAAGGCAAACCATTTACTTTTATACACATCCTCCGTACCAGTGCCAGATTTCTTGCTGTCCTTTATTTTTTTTACTTCTCTTTCAAATTGACTTTGCAGATTTCTAATTTTTTGTTCTACCGCTTGCTTCTCGACGTTAAAATTCATTAGCAATTTCCATAAGTGCATCGTGCCTCAAGTTTCTGTTCTTATAATTTTTGGTTTTAGAATCCCATAGATTTGTTTTCAGTTTGTATGCCTCAATAAAGGCAATGACTTTATCTTGTTCCCATTCCATTTCTCCAACGAAAACACACGACTACAAGGCAAGACGTTACTGAGTACTAACAGTTTGTCGATCGACTGCTCTTTCATGTTTACCGACAGGCGATGGAAAACAAATCGACATGTCGATCGATTTATTTTGTCGATCGATACAGTTGATTGCCACGTACACACCAAGTCGACCTACGTCAATAGACAGAGTCGATCGGCAGTGTCGACTCGGTGAGGACGCAGCTTTAGATCGGTTCCACCCATATTGTTGTTGTATGAAGCAACGAATACCTTTTTACAGTACCTACAGGCTGACACCCGTCTTCTGTAGATGCCATTGAATCAACCGAGTTGTCCATCCATCTAACAAATAAAATTCCATCATTCCTCCCAAGAACGTGTTCATAATAGCCACGGTTTTTCTTTTAAAATCTTTTTTGGATGTCGTTTGACAGGATTTTGGGATTCGTTGTCTCTAACGGTGCCTATCGCGCCGTAACCTAGGTTTTGGAGGTAAGATAGCAAATTTCGACCAGTAAAAACATTATGAATATGAATTACATAAGGTAAATCCTTATGTGACAATTCTTTCAACATCAAGACCAATGGAGCTGCGGCTTTTCCAACTAATTTATCGAAATATGGTTTACCGCGGGGATCCTTCCCTTGATACAAGTCAAAATTGATCAGGTATCCGTCTTTGGTGTTCAGGCTCCACATTTTGAAACCAAATCTAATGGGTTTGCCACGGATAAATTGCTTACATCCGTGGCGTCCAAAATATTTGATCATAGATTCATCATATGATACATTTTTAACTGGCTGAAAGTTTTCGAAAAATTTCTGCTTCAGCATATCCATGAGAGGCCGTAGTTTCCATGCTTTATCATCTGATTGCAGTTGCGTATTGTCTGCAACATGAATACATTTTTGAATCCGTAGAAATCTGTTTCTCCTCATACTGTGAGACATCATTTTATTATTAACGTCCTCTTTCATCTCCCAATACATTCTTTTTAAAGGAAGAAAATTATAGCCAGGGCGGTTGTAGTGGCGGTTCTCTGGTCTGGTCTAGGCGTCTGGCTGGCTGGCGACGTCTTCTTCGAGAACCCGGGTGGGTTCTGCCTGTTCAGCGCGATGCGGTCCGGTTTTGTTAGCTCGATTTTATTTATTTATATATATTTATAAAGAGATGTCTTAAGATACTTGATCTAGACCTAAAACTAATAACAAACTGAACAATATATACATATTTACAAACAAATACCTTTATACTACCGACTAAGGTGGTACCTAACAAGCTTCCACCTGGACCTAAGATAACTAAATAACTGACATGATAATTTAATATTAAATGATTATTCTAGCACTGCACTTTTTGTGTTCTTCGGCTTCATGCAGTCCTTCCTGGTGTCGGGGAGCGTCCTAGTGTTCTAGTCCTTGTTCCTGATTTTATAGCGTCACCTTGTGGATCATTTTGTGGATTTTCCTGAATGGCATTTCTTCTATGGTCATTGTTCCCATGTTCCTAGTTAGTTCCTGTCTCCTCGTCGTGTACCTGAAGAATTTCGTCGCTTGCTCCTGCAGTCTCTGTTCTAGCGGTCTTGTCCCAGATTCTCTGTACAGTGTCCGTGTAGTCTTGAAATCTTCCCATCTGTAGTTCAAGATTGTGCGTAGCATCTTGCGTCCCAGTGTGTGTAGCTTCTCCTGGTGGGTCTTCGCTGCGGAGCTCCAAACCGGTGCTGGGTACATGATGATTGGCCTAACGTATGCGTTGTACAGTCTGATCTTGAAGTCCTTGTCCAGTCTTGACTGCGGTGAGATGTATGGGAAGATTGTGCTTGCTGCTATTCCTCCTTTTCTCCTGGTTCCTTGTATGTGGTTCTTGAATGTCAATTTCCTGTCCAGTGTGACTCCTAGGTACTTGATGGTGTCCGTGTCCCGTTGATCGTGATGTGTGTCCTTACTCTCCTGTTCTTCTGGTTGAAGTTGATTAGTTGTGTTTTGGTCTCGTTTATCTTCAACTTCCACTTCTTGAAGTATTCTGCTATCATCCTGACGTGTTCTTCTATTCGTTGCGTTGCTGCCATCTGCTGTGTGGATGATGTGTATACTGCTACGTCGTCTGCGAAGAGTGCTATCTGGTTGTTCTGTTTCCTTGGTACGTCGTTGATGTAGATGTTGAACAGCTTCGGCGATATCACGCTTCCTTGGGGGAGTCCCTGCCTTATTGTCCTTGCCCTTGATTCTGTCCTGTTGATCAGTGTTGTTGTTGTCCTGTCCTTTAGGTAGCTCATGACGGTCTCGGTGATTGCCGGTGCGATTCTTGCTTCGTGCATCTTGGTGGCCATGGCTTCTCTCCATACTGTGTCGTATGCCTTCTCTAGGTCCAGTAGTGCCGCTGTTGTCGTCTTCTTGGTATTGTTTGCTGTCATTGCGTGGTTCATTATCCTGGCAAGTTGCATGGCTGTTGATTTCCCCTGCTGGAATCCGAACTGTTCTGGGATGATGCTTCCTAGTGTTTGGAGCTACGGGTTGATCCTCTTGCTGAGCACTCTTTCGTATACTTTTCCTAAGGTGGGTAGCAGTGATATAGGCCTGTACGATGCTGTTTGTGTCCTGTCATTTCCTGGTTTAGGGATGACAATGATCCTGGCTGTTTTCCATAACCTCGAGAAGTAGTGTAGTCTGATGGATGCGTTGATGATGTACGTCAGTTGGATGACAAGGGCTTTGTTTGGCAGGAACTTGGCGTCCTTCATGACTATTCCGTCCACTCCTGTTGCTTTGTATGGCCTGGCTCTCCTGATGATCCTCTTCAGTTCCCGGGTACTGGTGATTATCCTGTCCGTGTCCTGTGGCGGCAGTGCTTCGATTTCGTTTGTTGTCCTTTGAACTCTTCTTCGTGTCCTGTCTATCAGATAGATTCTCTGTTAGGCTGCTGATGTTTGCGAAGTATTCCATGAATGCTGGCTGCCTTGTCTGCCTCTCGTCACTTTGATCGGTGGGACTGTCCATGGGGTCTTGCTGCTCTTCATTCTCTTGATGTGTTTCCATACGTTGTTTTCACGGCTAGCGGCTATGATTCTGTTGTTCCAGGCCTCGTTGCAATATAATAGGATAATCTATATGTAAATTATTTAATAACCTATTTATCATGTGTCTCATTTACTCGATTCATTTACTATCCTTTTCGCAGCTATAATAGATGGAATGCTTGATATTATTTTAAATAGTGTAAAGATACCTGTTGGTACTACTAACGATAGTCCAACGCTTAATTGGAAACTTGGATTTGTCAAAGAGGAATTTGGGCGCTTCATGGATGCGTGCTACTGAGTGGGATTACTGGCGGCGTTCCTCCTTGAGCTGGGGGTTGTATATCAGATGGAATAACGACTCGCTTAATTCGAAACAAACTGTACGTATATTGGTCTTCAGATACAGGAAGGAATGCACTTAGAATGACGACTATGTTTGAATACAATTTACTAGAAAAGCGTAGAACGCATGACCATTCGATGAGGACTGACCGGACTCGACCTATTCGGCTCCCTTGAGTTTACTTTTAGTTTAAATTGTTATGAGCGTTTTGATTCGTTTCAGTTATATTGGTATGCTTTAATTAGGTTTCACTTTTATCTATGGTTCACTTTACTTTTTACTTTACGTTTTACTTTACTTTTACACTTTATTTTTACACTGACGTCACTTTAGGGGAGGTTTGATCTTGGTTCCCAGAGAAGCGTTTGGCCTTAATTAAAAGGGAACTACTTAACCAGAAAGTCAAGATCGGGAGGTTGACCTTGGTTACCAGAAAAGCGTTTGGCCTTAATTAAAAGGGAACTACTTAACCAGATAGTCAAGGTCGGGAGGTTTGACCCAGGTCACCAGAAAAGCGTTTAGCCTTAATTAAAAGGGAACTACTTAACCAGATAATCAGGATCGGGAGGGTTTGAGCTTACAGCAGAAGCGTTTTGCCTTAATTAAAAGGGAACTACTCAATCAGATAAGTTGTCGTCTACTTGATTTGCCTGTTCTTTTATACTAAATTTTGTTGATATTTGACTGATTGTTTTTAAAATATGTTTAGATAATACTTATAATACTGTTAAAGAGAGTAGATTTGTTCGTGCATACCGTAGAGAAGCCAGGCGTGCACTCCCGGAAGTTCCTACGGTAAGAACTCACATTTCTTTTTTTTTAGACCGGTGTGCCCCTCAATATTAAGATTCTACAGGGAGGCACAAACTTATTTCATGATGAGAGTCTCAGTAATTCACTGAGAGAGAGCCCTCACGGAGGAGGTCAATTACCTCCTCTGTGAGGACTTACTCTCTTTAACACACTACCACCGTGGATTTTAAGACGAAATATCACATGAATTAGTTGTGAAACATCCAGAGACTTATAGGGATAATCTAAGAATGGATAATGCACATTTTGAATAACTTTTAGGAAAACTATTGAAATCATTTGAAGAAACGATACAAATATGCGGGAAGCATTACCAGCATCGCTGAAATTGCAAATAAGTCTTCAGTTCTTAGCCACTGGTGATATTCAATATCACCCGAAATCTTGTATCCGGTACCAAAATGTTTAATATCGTTATTTTTGCTGGAAGTTTGGACGCATATATGAAGGACTTCAAGATTATGTAAAGGTGAGTAAAATAATTTAATTTTTTCGGGTTAACATTGCAACATTACTGATAGTACGTCTCGGGATCTGTGGTGGAGGTGAAGGACTACTAAACTAGATATCTGAATAGTAACTGTCTTGTGTGGTAATGTGTGATGCCACACTTTCCGAGTTGAATTCAAAATCTTGATGTGTTTGTAATTCCATAAAATTTAAATGCTTTATGCGTTCTTGTGTCAAGATATTTTGGAAATCTTGTTGAATTGGTAAAGCTATATGCAGTGGCAACTATCTTAATTGGTTAGCAATATGTTTGTCAAATATTGCAAACTCATCGTCAATTTCAGGTCCCCTTGAGATTTTCTCCAACTTAGATAATGCTTTATCAAGTGAACTTGTGCAGGAAATGTCGCTTATATTTCTTTTCTGCTGTTTTCCTATTAAGCGTTTATTTTTGCAGTAGCAATGGCAGTGGTAGTTCTAGTAGCAGACGTTGACGGTTGATGCGTGTCTCTGGCCTATATACTTAAAGACAAGCGTGGGTGTGGTCTGTCTTGAGCAGCTTCTTCCGCGTTTGTGTAAAAAAACAACACTATAGAACTACAGCCCTAGGTGGGTCTTGGCTGCTTGAACCACCTCTCTCCATCGAGTGTGGTCTAGAGCAACATTTTCCCAGTTATCAGTTCCCATTATTTGCAGGTCTTTGTGGATGTTGTCTCTAAATCTCAGCTTAGATCTTCCCAGTTGTCTGTTTCCTGTTGGGGCTTCCTTCCATATGTTCTTTATAAGCCTTTTGTTGTTACTACGCTGGACGTGGCCGATCCATCTTAGTCGGTTGGATTTTATTTCTTGTACTATGTCTGGGGAGTCATATAGTTTGAGAGAGTTCGTTATTGGTCCGTATTCTATATTCGCTAGTTTGCTGGTCAATAACCGGTCCAAAAATTCTCCTCAATATTTTCCTTTCAAACCTTCTAAGCAACTGTGTACTGTGTATCGAAAATTGTCATTGTCCATGTCTCGCATCCATACATGATAACAGGTCTTATTACCGTCTTGTATATGTTGATTTTTGTTGACCTTGCAATATATTTGGACTTCAGCATCTCCGGCACAGAGAAGAAACATTTGTTTCTCTATGTTATTCAATGTTTTACCTCCTCCTTCATATTATTGTCCGCTGTTATTAGAGAATCTAGATATTTGAAAGGCTGGACACTTTCAAAATTGTAGTCGTTCATAGTTAGATTTTGTCCCAATCTATTATCCTTTGGTGTTAAATGCATATATTTCGTCTTCGTCTCGTTTACTGCTTCTTTTTCCGTTTATGTAGTCATCAAATTGTGAATTCTCTTCTGTAATGTGTTGCTGCGACGTGTCTTCAGATTCCTTAGTCTGCTGCCACAAATTTGGAGTTTTCTGTAAAGAAAAAATCGTAATGAGTGCATGCTATAGAATTATTCATTAGTTTTTTACGGTTTTAATTTCACATACACTATAGGGTATTCATTCTGTGTGGCGAGGTAGCATATCTGAAAACATTGGGGACATTGGGGAAAAATCCTTTTAAGGAAATCGACCAAAGGAGATTACTGCAAATTATTTTCGAGTAGCAGCCACTACCAACCACAAAAATAAAATTTTCTTGATATTTTGGCCAATAATTAAGATATGTCGAGAATCTTTGACAAGGGAAGGGAGTGGACAGATAATGTCGCTTTACGGCAGCGCGCAGTTATTAGATTTGCTTTTTTGCAGAATATCCAAATATGTGCCAGTATTTTAGTTACTAGCAAAATTCGAAAATACAAAATCCAGAGACCATTTTGTAGTTAAAATTAAGCCCTTTTAAATGAGGCAAGTTTATTAAAATCGGTTATGCCACACCGGACAAACCGCAGTTTGTTTAAAAAGCATTTGAGTGCTCCCCACCACTTTGTTTATGTAGATAGAAAAAAATGTTTTAGACATAATGTATTAGGAAATATGCAAGATATAAAATGCAGATAGTTTTGATATATCTTAATTAGCCAACACACCAAGAAAATCTGGTTGGTACTAGCTGACATTTTACAGATTCGAAAATAATTTCCAACAATTTCCCTGGGTCGATTTTCTTAAGAGGATTTCTTCTACCTTCATGAAATACCCTGTATATTATATTCGCTATATTTGTTGTAGGTACCAGAATCCAAAGAGGATTGAGTCGCGTCCCAATCTAACCCAAACATTTTTTTCCACAATAAAAATTAAGTAACCCAATTTTCTAGCTCACTTTACCTATCTTCGAAGGTATATAACCTATCAAAACCATAATTTGCTTCATGTTCAGCTTCAAACTCTAAATTTTTGTCCTGTTGAGCCAAATTTTTTACTGCGGATATCAAATTGAATGCTGGCCTATCTTGTACGTAAGCTAACCACATCTTAACCTAAGAGAATATTTGCAAACTAAGTATCTGTTTCACTTCTATTGATCGCTTAAATATCTAAGAAAAAGGGGGGATCATGGATTTTGAGAGGTGGGGCGGGATTTGCTGTTATATATCTCTATTTCACTACTACCTATATTATCCATTCTATCTGTGTTAGCTGCAATAATTGTTTAACTTAAAATGAATGATGAGCTTAAAAATGAGTCACCTACAAAAAGTACACAAAAACGGCAGTTAAAAAATAAAAAGTCTAAACCATCTAAGCGTGTTAAGAAGGAAGAAACAGAAAATTGTCCAATTTGCTTAAAAGATCTGAAGAAAGAAGACATTATAACAACTCCAAATTTTTGTTTTCATGAATTTTGTTTTAAATGTCTGCTGCTGTGGACTTTAAATAACACTCATTGTCCGCTTTGTCGACGGTTCTATTCAGCTTTCAAGGTAAAGAACGTGCAGAACAACAATTATTCTATTGTTTATATATAATCGAAAAGGAATATTTAAATAAATAAATAAATAAATTTAAATCATGCTGTTTTATTGTTTAGCTTAGAGCTCTCTATCTATCTATCTATTTACCTATTTCTTTGTCTATTGGTACCTATCTCTATATGTTATGTTGTATGAAATAATGCTTTTTATTTGAAACAATACATATATTATTACATATTATATTCTTTTCGTAAAAGTTGACTATTTTTTCCCGTTTACTTTGTTGACTGGACTATTAAAGACTCGAGAATAATGCATCTCATTTAAAATGCAAATAACCACCGTTGTTTTAGCGATCCATATATTTTATATTCAGTTTCAATTTCGTCGTGCCGTGGTAAATTTCTTACTATTGATATATTATTCTTAAGTTGTGTATTTAATTAGTGCGTGATACATAAAAGGATGTGTGATGGATTCTAATAGCCTTAAAGCATTTCTGGTAAATTTTTGTCTATTTTAAAACTTTCTAAGACGTATTGTTTTTAATTATTATTATTGTTCTATCTGATTTTTTTTTGGATGCGAAGCTTCATACGTGGAGTCTATATATGTGATTAGTTTCATTACCTATAGTAATTAAAGTAAAATAATGAAATTAATTTTCATTGCTTTATTACAGAAACGATGAATTTACAATCATTTTTTTTTGTTTTCATCAAACGATGCCGGTAGAATAAAAATTAAACATTGTACTTTTGCATACTGCTAATTTGTTGACAAACAAATACTACACTCTACTTTTGTGCAATGCTAATTTATTGATAATAATAATAAAATACTAAGAAAAATAGTTACATAAGCAATTTTTAACATCAATCCTCTAGTAATTTAAATAAATTTTGCTGTTGCAATAAAAATTCATAATTATTTTTAATATTTCGTTCTCGTTCTCCAAGCACTGTTAACATTTGTTTAGAAGTTTTCACTAAATTTAGATACTTATTTAGTTTTTCGTTGACTTGTTCACGCATTTGCTTCACTTCATCAAGCTCTAAATCACGATCGATGGTGGCATACATTTCTTCCGTAATCTCATTATCTTCTAAAATATTGAAATCAAAAGTTTCATTAATTATTAAATTGCATTCATGTTTTGTTGTTTGTTGAGGACTTTCTTCAATAGATCTCGGAACCACCTCCAATATATCTATGATTTCCTTATTCAAATTGTTCTGTGGTGTGATTTCGGAGATATCCAAAATTTCATCAAACATTGGTGATGAAATTGGTTCATAGAAAGGTTGGTTTTGTTCAGAATATTCTCCAAAGTGTCTCGGAATCAGGGACGGCTGGTACATAAGAACTGCAGAGCTGCAGAACCACTAAAATTTTGAAGGAGCTACTTGACTAATTTCTAAAAAGTTCGTCAAAATTTGTTAAAAAATTACTAAATTATTTTTACACTAAATAATTAACGATTCCTCAAAATAATAATGTAAAATTAAAACACCCAATTTTCGGCCGGGATTGCTGTTATATATGCCATCTCCGCTCATATACACTGCGAACACGCCGCCGACGCCGGCCAGTGTATGCTCTAGACGGACTACAGTTCACCAGTAAATTTAATATAATTTCCTCGCGACGATATGTGAATGTCCTTATCTGGACTGCTATTATTCGTGCACAGCTGTTCTTCTCAACCTAAAGAATGATACAGTCGTCAGTTCGCAGAAATGTGCTATATAAGTTGACGCAAACAGCAAGATAACCTATATACAGTACAACAAATGGATATAAACAATTATCTTCATCAAACTCAAAATCAAATCATACACAGCCAAGCAACCGACAAGACATCCATGTATCAAATTCAAAATCATAACATACACAGTCAAGCACACGGCAAGGCATCCATGTATCAAACTCAAAATAGGTATGGACAATCATCTCCAAAAACGTCAAAACCAGATAATACCTTACTAAGCAAACAGCCAAATAAGTGCACAAGTAGGTAAAGTATGACAATAGATACAGATGATTCGTCCCAAAAAGTCAAAATCAGATAAGTTACTCCATAACCTTATGTGTCTGTACCATTCCAGTACCTGAAATACACAGAATTTTCAAAACCCAAAAACTTTAAGTACAGATACACAAAACCACCAAAGATTTTATCTCTGTGATCAAAAACACAAGGATACGAAGAGATGTTGATAAAGATGTTATAATATTCTCAAAATATGACAATAAAAATATACCATACACTCAAATTTATTATATAACACTAGATATACAACAATATATTCAAAAGTCACAATTAAGTAATTTTGAGTGTAGGTGTCTGACCTAGATATTTGTCAGACTATTCTGGAAACTGAAATACACAGAATTTATAAAAAAAATTATTCCCACCAACTAACCCACAGTATCGCTATCTACTGACGATATTAGGCGCAGATAGACAATACCACCAAAAGCTAGCTGAAGGGTGCCTGACCTAGATATTTGTCAGACTATTCTGGAAACTGAAATACACAGAATTTAAAAAAATAGTTATTCCCACCGACTAACCCACAGTATTGCTATCTACTAACGATATTAGGCGTAGACAGACAATACCACCAAAAAAAAACACAGGCAGGCTATGGAAAATTGTAAGATCACATAAGAGAAAACTTGCAAAAATTATATTTCCAAACAGACTAAACAAAATTGACTTTCATTATTTATCAATGTTACCATCAATAGATTCCTCGTCATCACTGTTAGAGAAATTTTCTTTTAAGTCGCTAATATGCCAGTTACCAAGGTCATTACCATTCATGTCCCTCAAATTATAAGCTACATTAGAAAGAACCTTATGTACCACACATGGTATATATTTTGGCGCAAATTTTGCCGCGAAGTCATTAGGGGCATCAGATAACTTAAAATTCTTTTTCCAAAGTTTATCACCAACGTGATAACAAACATCCCGTTTTCTCAGATTATAATGTTTAAAATTTTTACTATGGTATGCCTTTATTTTATTCCTAATATCGACAAAAAGTTTAGGAAGTTCTTGTAAATCGTTAGTATATTGATTATTTTCAGTAATTAAAGGTATATTATTTTCGTTTTGAGAAACCTTACCATAGTAATCCCCCGAAATTGGAACATTTCTGCCAAAGGTTAAGAATGCCGGAGAGTAACCCGTGACCTCATGCTTTGCTGTTCTTATTGCCTGACTAACTTTATAAATGCTTGAATCCCAATCCTTGTGATTGTCATGGTTATAAGATCTAATGCAACGCGTGATGTCTCGGTTAACTCTTTCCGTGTGGTTGGCTTGAGGGTGATACCTTAAATTATAAAAAAATTTTTGAACAGTATAATTTTTTAACAGATTTTTAAATTCCTTACTAATGAACTGTGGACCATTATCACAACAAAAAATTTGAGGAACCCCATAAATTAAAAATACTTGATTTTCTAAGAATTTCGTTATGTTCTTAGCAGTTGCATTATTC
>MU189657.1:0-37065 GCA_016904865.1 Pissodes strobi | reverse complement strand
CCTCACATAACGATAAACATCCCTTCGAATACTTGGCCAATAATACAGCGACAAAATTCGAGACAAAGTCTTAGATATACCAAAATGTCCAGCACTCTCACTGTCATGGAATAGCTTTAAAAATCAACACAAGTTGGTTGAACTTTTGTTCAAGTTCATTTACCTTATTTATCAATGATTCGTGTGTTTTTGACATATCTTTCACAGTTGTTGTTAAGGTAGTAACCTGGTCGTGCATCTTATTGAACGTGTCCAACAAATTGGTCAATGTCGAGTCCATAGTGGTGGCCTGATATCCTATCGACTCTTGCAAAATCATTAATTGTGCCGATACAAAGGCTAAAGTAGAAAAATCCTGAAAGCTGGCCCCTTGAGATGGGTCCGCAAGCATCCTTCTAACAAACACAGGAGTTGGAATATTAGCAATATCTTTTGAGATAGGTTCACCCCCAACTGTTGGTTGATCCTCCTTATCATCATCATCATCATCACTTAGCAACATGCTCTGCTGAGACTCTTGCTCTCCCACCTCTTCCTTTGAATCATCTGTTATTAGAAATCGAACTGAAGGATCTTTAGATGGGAGCTCTTGTAGATTAGGAGTTGCAATATCTCCTTCTTTTTCTTCCTGTTCAACTATAGGATCCTCAGTGCGAAATAATAGAGGGAAACTGACATTTGATAGTACATCCTCAGATAGCGGTCCAGGAGATTCTACTCGCGCTGAGGGCTCTACAGTCTTCTGCACCTCAGGCACTACTGTAATCTCATCCTCTAATGCTGCTCTATTATTTTCAGACTCATTTTCTTTTCTTGGAAGAGGATAGACTTGAGCTTGGGTTATCACTTGAGTGTTTTTTGGGGGGCTTCGTATCATCTCTTTTAATGATTTATATCCTTTTTTTGCATAAGCAGTTTTCTCTTTCTTTTAAGCAGATTCCACAAGATATAGGGATAGGGTGACCCTGAGGCACATCCGGACTCACATCTTTGTCAGTGACCTCTGTATTATCTGACATGGTATACCCTCTTAGTAATCGCTCTGCAAACTTTAATGTCCAGTCCTTAAGGAGATCGTCTGAATCTTCCTTTGAATACAACATGAGATATTAAAGGCGCATATGAGTTATTCGTATTAGACTTCGCGCCCGGCTAGCTCAGTCGGTAGAGCATGAGACTCTTAATCTCAGGGTCGTGGGTTCGTGCCCCACGTTGGGCGCCAATTTGTAACAATTTAAGTTCCTGATGTTTTTTTGGAAATATTCTAAGTTGCCGGATAGGTCGCGAGTTTATTTTATTGGTTAGTAAGGATTTTTTCTTGGGCGCCAGAAATTCCTCAATTCTCAAAGAACTGTCAAGTATCACCAATGAAAGCTTAAAAGCTAACAAAAATCACTTGATAGACGTTGAGAACTGCAGAATCTCGTTCTTGCCGGAAATAAAAAATGTTCTTAAAAACAAATTTACAATAATTTTATTTCAACAAATATTATTAAAATTAACAATCCCAATTACAACTTTGTTGAACAAAGTTCCTCTAGAATTGAAGAATTAAATTGATGTTAGAAAAAAAACAATTAAAATATTAATTTTTGAAATTAGTCAAAACCAAAAAGAAATTCTGATCCAGCAGTGATTTTTACGTTTGCAAATAAAATACTTAGCTTAGACGCTCAACCCTGGTTGGACACACTTCTATTCACCTCGTTCCCTTTCTCTCCAATTGCCTGTTATTTGTTAGGTCTTTATGGATAAGGATAACTTCAGAGGGCATAAACGTCTTATAGAGCTGATACGTCTAATGCTGCAATGGTACACTCGGTTGATGCTTGATTATCAATCCAAGCTCTTTGACCAATTTCCGTGAAAATATGCAAACAGAAAAAACTTGTTTTAGACCAGAATGTTGGTTGATATTAAACAAAAAAAAAGAACAATAGTGAACAGTAATTGAAACAATCTCATCAAAATATTTCAAACTCTTTTACTTAAAAATTAAATCTACGATCAAAAATTACAAGTTTTGTAAATGAAGGATTAAACTATGATTAAAAGAAAAAAACAAGATTCGTCAATGAAACTGATAAAACTATGTTCCAAATTACAAGATCATTAATGAATGATTAAACTATGTTTAAAGATATAAGATTCTTCAACGAATCTGATAACACTATGTTCCAAAATACAAGATCACTAATGAATGATTAAACTATGTTTAAAAATACAAGATTCGTCAATGAGTCTGATAACACTATGTTCCAAAATACAAGATCATTAATGAATGATTAAACTATGTTTAAAAATACAAGATTCGTCAATAAATCTGATACTCAAGTCTACTTCAAAAAAAAATAATGATTAAATTTAACTTAAGCACACTTTTAAATAAGTGCCAATTAAATGAAAAGTCCCCAAAAAAGTTTATTTAAAAGAAAGATTCTAAAAAATAAGCTAAATACTAGTCAAAAATTGATAGAAATATGATTACTTCAAAATTACAAATTAATAAATATGCAAATTCTTCCTAAATCAAATTTATGCGATGAGAAAACTGTATGTGCTAAGATCACAATACAAAGCTGATCGACATTTCACATTATCTCACTGTTCTCCCATTTCATTCGTCAAAGTGAGCATTACGAGCCACAAGCAAAAATAAACCGAGCAAATTTAGCTATAAGTTAACAAGGAGCTAGGTTTACAAAGATGGAAAAATTATAAATTCACCGTCGACTGTCGGTAGAGACTAGAAAAAAATCCAAGGTGAGTTCTCAAAGAAATTCAATATTATATTTCATAAATTAGAAATAATATAAAAGAAACTCACCTTAGACCTTTAGAAAGTTGAATTTCCCAAATCCTCTACCGGCAGTGAACTGGAGGTCTCTTTGGCAAATCTCCGTCTCTTGGCAAATTTGGCAAGGGCCTGAGTCGGTTACCCGACTTTTAAAAGTGGCGGATCAGAACCAGGAATTAGCTAAAAACACAAAAGACCAACAGAAATCGGTAATAACGTTAGGTTAGTTAAAAATTCTCCTTGCTAACTCGAACTGCGCAGTTAAATGTTCCTGTAAAAGTTAACGAAATTTACGATAAATATACTAAAATAGATTGAGTAGAGGGTCCACTAAGATCATTTATTTAACAATACTTTACAAAAAGCCCAAGATGGCCTGGAACAATGATGAATACAATTTCTAAATCTAGATTAGAAATCTATAATAAATTAAAGTATTGTCGTCTAAATCATTGATTCTAAATACCTCTAGAACCTGAAAATTGTCTCTAAGACACCCCTAAAACAAAGAAATAAATTTGTTCAGTTAAAAGCGGAATGTGCAAAAAAAAAAACAAATCACATTCGACCAAAAATAAAAATGGCTCTCACCTTGACGACGTGAAATTGGAGACCAAAGAAACGTTCGCCGTTCGATTTTAGAACCGGTCCAAATCGCATTCAAAGGAGTAGGTGGGAGACCATCAATTAAAATCACGATATTACTATCGCCCTCTATTCAAAGGTCAGTATAATAAAAATATTTTTATAGAAAACGACGTAAAACTAATACGCCTATAATTCTAATGATAGCTCCACCTATGTACAAAAGATCTAACTTCTAGCGAAATCTGACCTAGGTACCAAAACCAAATCGCATGTATATTTGCATAAAAATCACTTTGCAATATAACAATCTTAAAATCTGAAAAACCATGTAACGAATTATTTCGTTACAATAGAGATCTAAGGAAACTCATATCTTCGTTGTCTTCCTCAAGCTGCTTGGATAGGAAGTTATCTTTTTTGCTTCAAGAGCTAACATTTCCTTTTTAAAATAGTAGTTGTCGACGGAGCTTTACGTTTCTTCGATGAAGAAACTGTAATGGGAGTAACGGTCTCGCCTTGTATAGATTTTTGCAGATCTTCCAGCTCCTTTTGCAGAACACGAACGTTGCCCGCTATTCCTATGTTTTTATAATTTTCCTTCACTTCGCCATAATTTTTTTTTGTATCAGGATGCGTTTGTGCCTAACCGAGTATTGACACCAATACCGGGACAACCAGATTACTGAGTAGCCAGTTAGCCCTGTGCGACAGCACCCTCACCGGGTTACATCGGCCGCGTGCAGGCAATCGTTCGGGTTACGTGCTTACTGTCGCGTTTATCACTCCGACGGCAATAGTCACACAAGACACCTGGCTCATCGCTGTTCACCTGGAAGATTATCTCTTCAGGTATGGTTCCGCTTGTGCGTCGGACGCATGCAGTGAATACCTGCAGCGACTGCATGCATTCGACGCATTCTAGTGCAGCAGCTTTAACGAACAGTGCGTTTTTAACTGTCATGGTGTAATACTCGCGCTTCAGAATTTGGAGGTAGGACAAGACGAAATAATTTGAAAGTACATACAAAAGAAAAAAACAAAAGGAACGTTGTGTACTCAATGTACAAACGCAGAACTAACGAAGACCCATATCTTTTAAACTTTTTTTGTAATCTGCATACCGATTGATAGCGAGATACTATTTCAATTACCATCATTTCTTGATCCCTTGTAAACTTATCAGATCTCATTTTGACGATAAAACTTGGAAATAAATATAAAGAACAGGTGAATGATGTATGACGTCGCTGCATTGACTGCTACACCAAGCAGTCGAATAATTCGCCGCTTCAGCCGCCGTTGCAACGCAGCAGTCCGCCGCACAAGATAAACCACTTGTTCGTAATTCTGAATATGCAGTCTCTCCGTCGGACGGGATAATGATTGGCTCTGAGGATCGGGGCGTATCGGGCTTGGCGAGGAAGCGGGTCCTGGTTAACGAGCCGGGCCTGGGCGAGGTGAAAGTTTCGGCCGGATCCGAGCTCGGTCCCGTGCCTTGGCCTCCCGCGGAACCGCTTTGCTGCGAGGCCCGGAAGGTCTAGAACTTTTCGGTGTCCTCTTCGGCCGCTATTTAACGGTCAGCTCAGAACTGGCACGGACCGGGGGAATCCGACTGTCTAATTAAAACAAAGCATTGCGATGGTCTTAACGTGATTTTGACGCAATGTGATTTCTGCCCAGTGCTCTGAATGTCAAAGTGAAGAAATTCAATCAAGCGCGGGTAAACGGCGGGAGTAACTATGACTCTCTTGGATAGGTGGTGCCCTCTAGCCAAGGGTTTCGTGAGTGTTGTCTTGAGCTACACAGGCGGCGCGTACTTCTCGTTAAGTGCGTCCAGCAGCCTTTTGTTCGATAACACAACCGCTCCACTAGTCGACGAAGTCTAGATATGCCAATCTGAACACCCCCCACTGGTTCCTGTCGGAAACGCGTAGACCTGGCGGTCTGTTTAGACGCGGCTAAGTTTCAGATGGTTTCACGGGTCTTTTGGGTTGCCACCCCAATCGACTCTTTTGTATTGGCCCTAAAACACACAAACAGCCTCGGATAACCCAAGGGCCTGCCACTGGAGGTCCTACCAATACCGGCTCCGCTTCGGAGCCCTGTCTTTCACAACCAGCAGCATTTCAGTGCCCATATTGCCCACGTGCACCATTCACGACCAAGACCGCACTAGGAGTCCATAAGAAACGAGCTCATCCATCCCAGATGGATGAAGAGCAATTCGTTGTACCCATTAAAGCCAGATGGAGCGAGGAGGAAAACCTCATGATGGCCAGAAAGGAAGCTGAGCTCATGAAAAGTGAGGCCGGTCCGCCGCGCTTCATGAATCTTGAGCTTATAAAGTACTTCCTTCGAACTCAGGAAGCAGTTAAGAAACAACGACAGCGAGCAGCCTATCGCACGGCCGTCCTTAAATTCATTTCTGAAATGAGTGAGGTAACGGTTGAGCCAACGCCATCGTGCTCTAGTGGCCCATCGTATGCTTCTGTAACTGCTCCGAAAACACCCCCACCAATCGGTGTTACACAGCCTCTCCTTCCACCCGATAACGACAATTTTATCATAGAGTATATCCTGGCTCTTCCTCCGCCAAGGAATCCTCAGTATAAGTCCCCTGACCTAATCCGCATATGCGAAAATGCCATTGTCAACGGTAAAAAGAGCACGCTCATCAAGCTCAACAATTATGTCAGATACATATTTCTGCGGAAGAAGCTTGCTTCTCCGCGCCCAAGATTTCCGCTCCCCAATCAGACCACACCGGTTACGGGACGGGTGCAGCGCCGTAGGGACTACGCGCAAACTCAGAGAAACTGGGTCAAGCATCAGCCTCGCTGCGTCAAGTCAATTCTTGACGGTCCTAACCATTCACCACCGCTACAGAGGGACATAGCGGAGCCCTTCTGGCGGTCGGTGTTTGAAAAGGATTGCCAAAACACACCTGGCACAGACGCCACGCTCGAACAAGACCATGGCGGCCGGTTTCTGACAAGGAAATCCGCGGTTCAGAACCCGGATTAAGATCCTCTCCAGGCCCAGACGGGATAACAACGCGACAGATCAGAGCCATTCCCCGTCAGCTCCTCTTCAGAATTTTCAATCTAATTCTCTGATGCGAATAGCTCCCCTACGATCAGAGGGATGCATTCACCTCTTTCATTCCGAAAAAGGACGTATCAGTAGAGCCTGGAGATTTCCGACCGATTACCGTTCCATCGGTTATGGCTAGGCAACTAAGTTCTATCTTAGCGAAGCGGATCACAGACACTATTCGACTTGATCCGCGCCAGCGAGCCTTCCAGCCTACCGATGGATGTGCAGATAACGCCACCCTTCTTGACTTGCTCTTGAAGGATCAACATCGGCGCTTTGCCTCTTGCTATATGGCATGTTTGGACGTGAGCAAGGCATATGACTCCGTGTCATGGCCTGCTCTCTTTCACACACTGAAATCCTACGGGTTTCCTATAGAACTGCAACGGTACATCCAAAATATCTACTCTTCATCAGCCACCTATTTCAAGGGCAATGACTGGCTCTCGGGCAAAGTCAACCCTACACGAGATGTAAAACAAGGTGACCCACTCTCGCCCGTGTTATTTAACATCGTAATCGATAGATTACTGAGGAACCTTCCCTCCGAAATAGGCGTGTATATCGACACCACCCGTGTAAACGCAATGGCATTCGCAGATGATCTAATCTTAACATCTACAACTTCGAATGGGCTTCAGAAGTTGTTAGATTCAACACATTCCTACCTTTCATCCTGTGGAATGTGTTTAAACCCTGCCAAATGTCACACCCTGTCTATCAAAGGGTAACCCAAACAGAAGACCACTGTTATCGTGAGACGGCAATTTACCGTCGACACTCATGCTGTCCCATGTCTTCTCCGTGACGATGAATGGCGTTACCTCGGCGTTATTTTCGACGCTCGAGGCAAAACCAAATATCAGATAGGTGAGGCGATAATTCCTCTTCTTGATCGTCTCACCAAAGCCCCCCTTAAACCGCAACAAAGGCTGCACGCACTTCGGTGCTACCTGATCTCCAGGCTCCTTCATCGCCTCACTGTCTCAAACATCAACGCTAGACTTCTACAGCGTGGGGATCCCGTAATTCGAGCAGCGGTCAGAAAGTGGATGAACCTCCCTCATGACACTCCGACTGGCTATTTTCACGCGTCAGTTAAAGACGGTGGCCTAGGAATTCCGTCCCTCCGATGGAAAGCACCGTCCATGAGACGCGTACGCCTGCTGATGTTAGCAGCAGGTGGGGTGAACGCCTCTACAATGCGGTCGACGGCAGCGGTCTACGAGAGGCAAGTAAGGTACCGAACTGCCATGCATGGGTTTCTGCCCCCACGAGGTTGTTGTCGGGTCGTGATTATATCGCTATAAGTAGGCTAAGGATCAACGCCTTGCCCACCAAATCACGCACCGCCCGGGGCAGGCCTGACAAAGATCGTCAGTGCCGAGCCGGCTGCAGAAATGCAGAAACTACCAACCACGTGTTGCCACAATGTCATCGCACTCACAGAGTCTGGGTCGACAGACATGACCAAATCATTAAGTACCCTGCTCGCGGTTTAAGACAAAAAGGATTCTCTTGTGAGTTGGAGCCCAAGTTCAAAATTGGAAATAACACCTTCAAACCCGACATTATCGCTCACAATGATGAACGACTCGTTATCATCGATGCTCAGGTCCATCGATTTAGACGCAGCGCATCATACCAAGGTCTAGAAGTACAACATGGCTCCTCTTCGAGCCTTAGCTTCAGAAAGGATTCATAAACCTAATATAGATACCACTGTCATCTCCCTAACACTCAATTGGAGGGGTATCTGGAGCTCCGCGTCATATAAAGAACTAATAAACCTCGGTTTAATTAGATCTAGCGACTCCATGATCCTTTCTACAAGAGTCCTTGTAGGTGGTATGATAGCGTTCAATTCCTTTAATAAGAACACTTCCACTTGGAGGCGTCGTCCTCCCAGACGGTAATGGCACCCTTCATCGGAATGTTTCTCCGAAACCTCTTCTCTGTTGTCTCAGCGTGCCGCCTGCGGTCTACCAGGCGTAAAGTACAGGTTACCCCGCCACCTTAGAAGGTGGGGGTTCATCGACAGGCCGCCGGAAATTTCTCTCTGGCTGACACCCAGTTAGGAATTGACTGCACACTGTTGATGAATGCTATGGACCCTGAATTGGCAGTCTTCTAGCCCGCTGATAGAGTTTTAGTCGGTCGGTGTCTTAACACCAACCCGACACTACCCTGGCGACAGTCTGTGAGCAGATTTCTTAACAGCGTTACAAAAAAAATAGCATACAGCCCGTTTGAATTTTGGGGATTCTGAAGGTCCACAAAACTACCCCCTATCCCCCTGAACCGCCCCTAACGCGTTTAGGGCCGTGAGTTGGTGTGGGGGACGCGAAATTTGATTATCAAATTTTCGCAGGGTGTGATTTGCTGTAACTGAATTTTGGAAAATACAAAGTGCGCAAAAATTCTTTCTATCCCGCTATATAGGCTTTTTGGTACTTAAGCCTATAAGACCAGTAGGCCGATTTCAACGAAATTAGTTTTGGTCGAGGGAGAACCATCCCGCTGAATTTCCCAAACGACAAAAATTCACTACTACCCCTTCCAAAATGCTTTACCAGTTAAAACAACCCCTAACTGCCACAACCAGCCGTAATTTCAGCCCACTCTGCGGATCCATAAGAACTGCCAACCATCGTGATCGCGAGTGTTGTGCGGATATAAAATCAACGAAAGTTCACCCGTTAACGCCCCCTCAGGGCACGAAAGTGAATCCCACATCACAACAACAAAGCGGGCATCCACGTGCCATTCTGCTCAGTGCGTACTTTACCAACGCGTGATCCGCACGCGCGCGGCGGCTCCTTGTCCGCCTCTTGCGGTACGTCTGTTGTTCACCCGATAGCGCCATAGGTACTACGCGCGGTCCAGTACCTGCGCCATAATATTGTATAGAATAGGCCAAGGGGCGGGATCAAATTTCCCGAACCAGGGACCGAGTTCTTCCGGTCGCCCTGCCGCCCCTAGACCTACAAGCTTGCCGTACGCTTGCCCAGAGTGGCTATGTGACTAGGAGCGGACTCTCCAAGCACAGGAAGGACAGGAGTGACTGTGCCCATGGGGATCGTAAACAATGTCTATACTATCCTCGAGCTTTCGAGTCGTTCGCCTCGGTGAGGCTCCATGAACGGAAAACTCACAGCAGGAAATGCCAACTGGCAGAAGAGGCCAAGCTGAAGACCCCCGAGTGCGAGCTGATGACTAAGATAGCCGAAGTTGAAGTGGACGCGCTTCCAGGGCAGCCATTTATCGACAAAATGGTCAAAGTGACAGGCCTGACCAAAGATCAGGTCAGGCACAAGCGGCGAAAAGGGGAGTACAAAGATTACTTAGAGCTCGCCCGAAAATCACGTATAGCAGACCGCCGTCACTCAATCGGCCCTGCCATCCTCGGTACCGGCAACGTGATTGCGGGTGGCACACGGAACATATTACATTCAGCCAGCCCTCCCAAGGGCTTAACAGCGAAAAAGCGCGTCCACTTTGCTGGCGATCGAAACCTGCCAGCGGCAAAAGTCCAGACCCGGTCCGCGCAGCCGCCAAAAGCGATACCGACATTTTGCCGACTTCCATCATCCCAGGAGACCAGCCAACCCTTCAAGAGTTACAGGTCCCTGCCGTGCTTCCTATCGCCTCCTCCCCAGGAGAGCATTCTTCCCAGATACCCGGGCCATCCAGATTTTTATTCGATGGACCCGTGGAAATACCATCGAGCGCGGCGTCGTCGCCCGACTCCGTTTTCGGCACGCCATGAGCATTACCACTAACGAGCTACCCCTCCTTGGGGACTCAACCTCCCAAGTTAAAGGAAAAAATGTGCCAGGCGTGACGTCGAAGAAAAGGACACAACAGGATAATTCGTCCGAAGAGTCGGATGTGGGGCATCCTGAAGCGAAAAAGGGACCCACCACGCCTCATCGTCATAAGGACAATTACAAAGCCCAACGCAGCTAGAGCCAAACATCTTCTATGGAGAAGCTGTCAACGCTACCTGGTCCGGGACTTCCGGTAACCCTCTCCCCTTCGAAGAAGATATGCCGGCCAGGCAAGCGGGCCGCGTCTCTGGAGGTATGCCGGCTCTTAAGGTAACCCTTTTTGAGGCCAAAGAGTGGGAACTCCAGAAGAGCCCGCCAGACAACCTCTCGCTGGCGCTAATTCAGGCCGCCCTCGACGGGAACAGCCAGGAACTAAACACTGCCATCGATCAGTGGCTAGCCCTGAAATTTAAGTCAAGGAAGATCAGGGGCGGCGTCTCGACGAAGATTAATGACGATGAGTCGCAGCAGCAGCATCAACAACAACAGCAGCTGTTGCCCAAGGAGACTGCGGCAGCAGGTAGTGGCCGGACTGCGGAAAGATCTTCATACTCCCGCAGTTACGGGCAAGCCAACACTGGCAGCGGTCCTCGCGCTAGCCATTTTAAAAAAGCGCAGGACCTCTATAAGAACAATAGAGCAACGCTTGCTGAGATCTCTATCTCCAAGAGATCTTGGATCCAAAGGAGGAACCCCATGGCCTTGAGGTACCTGTAACCAAGGAAGAAATCGCCTTGGCCCAAAAACAACTGGGCCAACTCCGCCGCCGGCCCCGACGGGATTCCCGTGGCGGCGGTGAAGGGCGCCGGCAATGAGATGCTGGCCCTCTTATTTAACTGTCTACTTTACAGGGGACTCACTCCAACGGCCTGGTCGTCCTTCCGAACAACCCTTATCCCTAAGGAGGGCGACAGGAGAGACCCTTCTAACTGGCATCCTATTACGGTATCCTCTGCAATCCAGCGTCTCCTCCACCGACTTTTGGCAAAGAGACTGCAGGCTGGACTTCCCCTCAATCCCAATCAGAGGGAGTTTGTCGAGACTGATGGAACCCTGGCCAATTCTATTATTCTCAATCATTACATTACATCGCGTACGCCGGCAAGGAAACCTTACAACATACTTTCCATCGATGTGCGTAAGGCCTTCGACAGCGTTTCCCACCACTCTATCGGGCGGGCGCTTCGGAGGTTCCGTGTCCCACAGGGCCTTCGCTCATACATCATAAACAGTCTTGGAAGCTCTACAACCCAGATAAAGGTGGGCAACGACCGCACCGACAAAATTTCTATTAATCGGGGCGTGAAACAAGGGGACCCTATCAGCCCCATCTGTTTAACATGGTAATCGACGAAGTCCTGTGCGCCCTGAATGGGACAATGCTAGAGAGGTCAGGGGGAACCATCGACGAGGACAGTGTACTCAAGTACGGTGCCTTGGCTTTCGCCGACGACCTGTTGGTGCTGGAGGACGCCGAGAGTAGGCTCCCCATAGTAGGGGACTTTTTAACAGCCTTTTTCCGGGCGAGAGGAATGAAGGTCAATCCAAACAAGACCCTCCTGCTGTCGGCGGCACTCGTCCCTAGGGCGGGTAAAGTCGTGGCAAGGACCAAACCCTTCCTCTCGCTCGACGGCCAGCTGGACAGAAACAGGTCAATGGCATCGACCCATTTAAATACCTGGGCCACCAGTTTGGATCTACGGGCGTCTGCAAGTCGAATCTAACCAACTTAAACCAGTTGCTCCACAATCTCGCGGCCTTTCCGCTCAAGCCCGATCAAAAATTGAACATCCTAAAGCAGTACCTTTTGCCGAAAATATTCTATGGCCTGCAGAACACTAAGATAACAGGCCAGACCCTGCGCACAGCACACAGAATTGTCAAATACCATCTAAAGAAAATCCTCCACCTGAACCTTCACACCCCCGATACTGCAATACACGCCAAGATCCGTGACTGCGGCTTGGAGGTGCAGGAATTGAGACGTCATTCCGACAATTCTCTTGAAGAGAATGAATAACCTCGTCCTGGTGGCAGATGACCCATGCGTAAGCATGGTCATGCAGTCGGAGAGCGTTCGCAGCGTCCTTCAGGCTTCCGGCCTGGTCCCCCCCGAACAACACTGGAGGGACCAGTTGATGCAGGCACAGACGCTGAAGGGGATGGTGGCTGCGTGTTAGGTCCCGGCTAGCCGCTCTTGGATTGACCAACGACCAAGCGGCTGGTCGGGTAGAGACTATATCAGGGCGGTCCAGTTAAGATCAAATAACTTGCCGACAGCGGACATGCCTCACAACCATCCTGATCGGCGCTACTGCCGGGCTGGATGTGCTAGGATAGAATCCTTAGCCCACGTGTTGCAGGCATGTCCCGCGACCCACTGGCAGCGCATACGCCGCCACAATGAAATAGCGCATAAGATAGCTAAGCATGCTCGGCAAAAGGGCTACTTGGTCGAGGAGGAACCGCATATAAAATCGGTCGTTGGTGTGTTATTCAAACCAGACCTGGCGATTCACTTGCGGTCTGCGGTCCTGATATGTGACGCCCAGGTCAAATGGAAGGGCCAAACATCGCTGGCAGAAAGTCATGATACTACGAGGTCGTATTATGAGCGGGACCCTCGGTTTATTGAGGCTGCCAAACGAGCCTGGCCGGACAGGACGCTCATCTTTGAGCCAATAACAATTGGCGCCCGCGTCATTTGGCCCCGCTGCAATGCCCCTCTCGAGGAAATTCTATCTATCTCACCCTCCCTAATGGCCAGCTGTGTACATAGCGCTCTAAATGGGGCTGGCTCATCTATTCACGCCTTCTTCGGCCGCTCGGTCTGGAGAAGGCGTCCGACCTACAATAACAGGTAGTAGTAGCGCACCCCACCGCCCTCTCAGAACATCATAAACCACCAACACCCTCCAGCACCACTCCTTTGCTCACTGCTCCTTCCACTTTAAAGATGCAACCTAACCTAATACTCTTCAATCCAAACGGAGCTTCTAGAGCTATCACTTGGCACTTGCACCCCGCCCACCGCTTCTTGCGGTTTATGATAGTTTTAAGGGATTGTCCTGCGTGGCGTCCAATGTATAGTCGTTTGTGATTTTAAGATGTTGTAATGTTGTGTGAGTGCCTGGCTTTTCCGGCACTTACCTGTCTAATTTTATCCAATGACCATTAACTCTATTTTTGTATTTGTGTTTGTATTTTATATGACCCGTTCATGTTCACATTACTGTGTATGTTTACATATTATATTGTAATGCTCTGAATGTTAACACATTGTAACGTGTACATGTCTTTTTCATTATACTACTTCATGAATAAAGATTGTTTATAGCCGCGCACTAGCATCTGTTAGTTTTCGTAACTGAATAATTTAGTTGTTTAAAAAATTGTCGGTACAAATTTACAACGCGCTCATGCGACTAAATAGTTGCTTGTATTAATCATTTTTAATATGGATTTTGTGGAAAATGCATGTGCTTGTGCGCTATTACTGGAACGAAAAAGAAAACTATTTTAGGTTCATCCAATACTAAGCAAGAGACTTTTTAATGGACAATTTTATAAATTGTTTGAACGTTTGAGAGAGCACCCGCTGAAATTTTTCAATTACTCTAGAATGAGTATTGAGAGTTTTGACACCTTACTAAAGCTTCTGGGACATCGTATTTTGTACCAAGACACAACATTCCGTCTGGCTGTACCACCGGAAGAAAGATTGAGTGTTACACTAAGATAAGCAAAAAAACGTTTATTCTCAAGAAAAACAATATCTTATGCTATAAATTTAATAGAGAAGAAGCTTCAGAATCGTTTTCCCACGAACTCTGGGTGTAATTATTAGGTGACACAACAGATGGTGCAGTAGTTGTAGTTGTCCTTTCTGTATGATTATTTGGTGTCAACCCTGAGAAGTACTGTGCTGTAGTATTTTCCTGGGAAGTACTGCCACCAGTGCCACCATAGCCATACGTTTGATTTACGTTATGCTCACTTGGAATTGGATAATAATTATGTCCAGAGAAACGGACTCGTCTCATAACATTAAAAAATTCTGTTCGCATGATGAACTTTTGCTCTTCATTCATTTTCTTAAATGAAGGAAGAAGAGAGAGCAAAAAATATTTGTCTTCGTCAATCTCGCTCTCTTGATCCCTTTTTTGTTTCAAGATGTCCAACAAAGAGTCTTCGTAAGATTTTTGAGGAACCTTCTTTCGCCTGAGTGATGATGAGGTAGTAACAGGTTTGGCGATAGTGTTATTAGTTTGCGAAGTATTGTTTAAAGCTGGATTCTCTTCTTCGGTTTCTTCCAGTTCATTTTCTACATCACTTGTCTGGCTCTTGTCCCCAAGACTACTTGTGGTTTCCCTGCCCTCGATTGAATCATGCAAAAATAACAATTGCTCGAAATAAATATATTTGCGTCTTTTTGTCCGTCCTTTACCCGACTGTTAATTTTTCTGTGCATCGTATTCTCTTTTAAAACATGTTCTTAAGTTCTTCCATTTTTTCTGTAATTCTTGTCCTGAAAATAAAAAATATGTTAATTTTTATTTCACGTGTTTGCCTACAGGAAACAGCTTCGTATCACTGCACTATGAATATTTGCTCGGAGAAACAACGATAAGGGAAATCGTCAGGGACACATGTGACGCTCTTTGGGAACGTTTGATTCCAATTTACATGAAGAAGATGACGAATGATGACTGGCTAAAACATAGCCAATAAATTCAGTGAAACCTCACAATTCCCTAATTGCATAGGAGCGGTAGATGGGAAACACATTCGAATAAAGAAACCTAATTCAGATTTTTCAGTTATAAACATTTTTTTTCAACTGTACTTTTGGCAATAGCAGCCTCTAATTATAGCTTTATTTATATCGAGGTTGGCGCCTTTGGTTCATCAAGTAATTCCAATTTTTTTAAGAAGTCTGTTTTTTCAAATTTACTCGAAACGATTTGTATAAATATTCCAGCACCAACATCTTTAACGAATAACGAAACTGGACGGAAAATACCATTTGTTTTTGTAGGGGATGAGGCATTTGCTCTCTTAGAACATGTACTAAGACCATACCCCAACAGAAACCTGTCAGTAAAGCAACACATTTTCAACTACAGACTGACCAGAGCCCGAAGATTCGTAGAATGCACATTTGGTATTTTAGCCAACAAGTGGAGGATATTTCGTAGATCCCTTGACACAAATATACAATTTTGTGACAGTATCGTGAAAGCATGCTGTATGTTACATAATTTTGTCAGAAAACATGACGGAATACGTTTTGATGACACTCTGTATGAATGTCCACTAGAAAATATTGCACGAGTGGGAACAAGAAGCAATATCAAAGGTGCCAATGTTAACGATTATTTTGCAAACTATTTTATTTCTTCGGAAGGATCTGTTCCATGGCAATATGACAAAATTTAAATTTTAAGTTAATGAAAAATGTATTAATGTCTTATTATACGATATAAATAAATACTAATTATGTATTATTATGTACTTACCTTTATTTTCCTTCTCAGCAGCACCAAGTTCACTCCAATTTTCCAAAATTGTTTGAATATCTCGATCCACAGTTTCTTTTTTAAAACCTTATCGGAGTATTCTTTTAACTCCGTAAAGAGCTGGGCGTTTTTCTATCTCACAAATAAATAATTCGGTATCCAGAGACATGTTTTTGTGATACTACTATTCACAGTAATATTAGTTTAAATGAACAAATACGTCAATATTATATTTTAAAAATGAGCGAACGCCGGACGCCGCGGCAGCGAATGACCGACGTGGACGTGTTTTAAGGTTAAAACTTTGCCAGTGCCTTAAAATCACAATAACTCCGGATATCTTTCGAGTATCTCATAGTGAATAGTGTCTGCGGATGCAGAAAGTCTACCCGCGTCGGTGTGAATGTCGGTGAGTGCACGGCTATTTTATTTTCCAAGAAAATCGGAAAAAACTACATTTTGGGCGTTGTCACCATCTAAATGTCCAATATTGTAATACGTGTCAACCGTATGCATTTATACACTCCCTACATGTATACGGCGTATACGGCAACTAGCACTATCCCATTGGTTGGATTTAAAATTTCAACCAATCAAACTTCGAGTGCTATATGCGTGTACGGAATGTAAATCTGTGCCATATGCACTTACGGAATGCAATAACAGTATATTGAGCAGCATGTCTTTGCGGTTCAGTGGATCATTTTTAGCAAGCCTGGTGGCGGCAGTAGTTAGATGCTGTGCTTCTGATACGATGCTTCGGTTTGCCTCCGAGTTCGATTCCCGTCAGTAGCAAGCGTTTTTTAATTTTTTTTTACGGTTATGTTTGTTTCTTTTTTAAATTTGGGGTAGTTTGGGTTAGTTTTGTTCGTTTGCACCCCGGAGCGAGCGAAGGGCCATGCATGAAGTTAACAGTACTAACTACAAACCACTGTTTGAAGACGCTTGTCTTTAAAAGACACCTCTCATCCTTTCCGAACTTGAACTTCTACCATACTCTTTGAAGCCTACGGAAAATACTTGTACCGCAAAAGTATTTATTACATTCCGTACCTGAATATGGCACCGAATTACATTCCGTACACGATTATCGCACCCGCGCGTTGATTGGATAGAAGTTCAAATTTTGAATGGTTTGACCAATAACAACACCGAGGTGCCATATACATGTACGGAATGTATAAATGCCAACCGTATGTAACCTATAATACCAGGCCCTGTACGTGGTTCGGGGGCACAGGCTGCCGTAGAAGTTATAGCAGCACCCGCCGCTAGACCTGGGGCCCCAGTGAATGCAGCAGCGAAAAACGCCATATGTTTCATCTTGGCGCGCGTAGTGCGAGAGAAATACCGCGGAACCGCCAACCATTATCTCGCGGTGCCGCGGCCCATATGACGGGATAGTACACGTCAGTGTCTTAGTGTGGTAGAATTTACAACCCTACATCACCCTCCGTACGAGCGCAAAAGGTTTTAGCACCATCGCCTACTACCAGGAGAGCAGAACTAACGCTTAGGTATATCACATCGAAGCAAACAAAAATGGTACGTGTTTGATTGTATACACTATTATAATCATTGTTTTATTATACTGTTTACCCTGTTGTGGCAATACAAAACAATCTGTTCATCCTAGCCTGCTATTGGCCGAAACACATAATTTCAAAATTCACCCGGAACCAAACCTTTTCTGTACACTTTTATAATTTTCTCACATCACATCTGTGCAGTTCGAATTTTTGGGGAAGCAAAATTTTACATCACCCCAGCAGCCAATTAACCCTCTTTTTGTGGCTTTTGTGCTCTAACAACTAGCCGGTCGGCTAAACTTGGACATTCAAAATTTGTCTTGGACATTCAAAATTTGTCTTGGACAATTACCCTCCAGCCGAATTTTCTAGCCGCTAAAGTTCCACAAATTCACCCCCCATCCCCCGGGAACGCCGTTTAAGACCAAACATCAGGCCTTTTGGGCACTACCACCAGCCCAAACAAATATTCTGAATTTTCAGAAATTTCCTGTTAAGCTCACAGCCCGATTGAATTTTGGGGACTTTGAAAGTTCACAAAATCACCACACAACATCCCCTAGACCAATTAACCACACTAAACCGTTGGTTTAGGGTCTTAACATCTGATAGGATCATCGAGGCTGAACCTTTGCAACGAATTTGGGCCCACTACCATCCGTCCAAACGTTGCAAACGGTTAAAGTAAATAGAACCACCCCCATCCCTCCGAACCACCCCTAGCGCGTTTAGGGCTGTAAGTCGGCGTAGAGGACGCTAAATTTGATTTGCAAAATTTTGCTGGGTAGGTTCTATTCTAACTGAATTTTGAATACGACGAAGAGCGCAGAAAATTATTTCCATCCCGCTGTATAGGCTTTTTGGCATTTAAGCCTATAAGTCCCAGACCCGTAGGCCGATTTTCACGGAACAAGTTTTGGTCGAAGGAGAAACACCTCACTGAATTTTCCGAACAACAAAACTCCACATACCACCTCTCCTAAGGGGCTTCTACAGTTTCAACCCCCTAACTGTTACAACCGGTTGTAATACCAGTTCCACTTCGCGGATCCAGACGAGCTACCAACCATCGAGATCGCGAGTGCTGTGCGGAATAAAAACTAGTAAAAGTTCTCCCATTAGCGCCCCTGCAGGGCACAAGTAGTGTATTCCGCAACAATCCGCCCCCAACAACAAAAGCGGGTTGTTTACGCGCCACTTTGCATAGTGCGTATTCTACCAGTGCGTTAGCCACACGCGCGCGGTGGCCCGTTGCTCGCTTCATGCGGTGCGTCTAGTGCCTATCCGATAGTGTCATAGGTGCTACGCGCGGTTCTAGTACCTGCGCCATAACAATAGTTCATCGGTAGCTAGCGACATTCTAGGGACCATAGCCCTAAATTTATAGTGTTTTTTTTTCAGGAATTACTACGACATACCCGGGAGCAGGTAAGTGCCTTGTGGTATCTTCCCTTTTTTATCGCTGCGTTTGGAACATAGCTATCTTTATATACTGCATTTCTATATATGCCACCACCGTAAGTTAGCTTTTTACACAACTTCGGTGGAAACTCTGCTAAACCCGATTCCTCTGGTGACATTCTCTCTTTAATAATGTCCCTCACACCCGTGACACCCAACCAGACTGCATCTGGATCAGGCCAGGGGGCGAGACCAAACCTCCCTAATCAGGGACCGAGTTCTTCCGGTCGCTGTGCCGCTCCCAGACCTACACGTATGCCGTACGCTTGCCCCGAGTGCGGCCGCGGCTATGTTCAGAAGCGGGCTTTCCAAACACAGGAAGGACAGGAGCGACTGTGCTCACGGTGACCGTAAAAAGTGTCTGTACTGCCCTCGGGTCTTCGACTCGTTCGCCTCGGTGAGGCTTCACGAACGTAAATCTCATAGTAAAGAATACCAACTGGCAGAAGAGGCCAAGCTGAAGACCCCGAGAGCGAGTTGTTGGCTAAGATAGCTGAAATAGAGGTGAACGCGCTTCCAGGGCAACCGTTTAATGACAAAATGGTCAAAGTGACAGGCCTGACAAAAGACCAGATCAGGCACAAGCGGCGAAAGAGTGAGTATAAAAATTACTTAGAGCTCGCTCGAAAAGCACGTAAATCAGACCGCCGTCACTCAATGGGCTCTGCCATCTGTAGTACCGGAAACGCTATTACTGGTGGCCTACGGAATATATTACATTCTGCCAGCCCACCCAAGGGTTTAACAACGAAAAAGCGTGTTCACTTCGCTGGCGACCATGATCATGCCAGAGACAAAGTCCCAGCGCGGGCCGTGCAGCCGTCGAAAGGGACGCTAACACCCTGTCGACCCCCACTAAAGCCGCAGACCAGCCATCCCCCCAAACGATCCAGGTTCCCCCGTGCTCTCTATCGCCTCCACCCCTGGACTGCATTCATCCCAAACTCCCGGGCCGTCCAGGTTTTTTTTCGATGGACCCGCGGATCCCCCAGCATCCAACGCGTCGTCGCCCGACTCAGTTTTTGGCACACCCCGTTCTAGCGGGTTCTGGAGATTCAACCCCCCAGGGCATGGGAAAGAATGTGCCTGAAGCGACGTCTACGAAGAAGAGAGCACGGCAGGAAAACTCGTCGGAAGGATCGGACGTGGAGCATCCCCAAGCGAAGAAAGGGCCTACCACGCCTCACCGTCATATGGACAACGACGAAACCCAACGCAGCGAGAGCCAAACATCGTCCATGGAGCACCGAACAACGCTACCTGGAACTGCTCCAGCCGACTCTCGGCAGCCCTCCCCCTCGGAGGCGGCTTTGCAGAGCAGGCAAGCGGGCCGCGCATCTGGAGGAATCCCGGCACTTAAGGTAACCCTTTTTGAAACCAAAGAGTCGGAACTTTAGAAGAGCCCGCCGGACACTCTCTCGCTGGCGCTAATACAAACCGCCCTTGATGGGAACAGCCAGCAACTTAATGATACCATAGATCAATGGCTGCCTCATAAATTTAAGGCAAGACAGACTAAGGGCGGCGCTCCCACGAGAAATAATGACGGCGAGACACAACAGCAGCAACAACAATCCAGAGAGACTGCGGCAACAGGTAGTGGCCGGACTGCGGGAAGATCCACATACTCTCGCAGTTACGGGCAAGCTAACACAGGCAGTGGTCCTCGCGCTAGCCGATATAAAAACGCGCAGGACTTGTATAACAACAACAGAGCCACTCTTGCCGAAATAGCTATCTGTGGCCGTTCTCTGGATGCTCCTGACGTCATTCCGAAGATCGAAGACGTCACAGCCCTATATGGCAAACTGCTTGGTAGTCCCTCTCCTCCGGGTGACGAGGAGATCCTGAACCCGAGGGAGGAACCCCATGGCCTAGAGGATCCGGTATCTAAAGAAGAAGTCGCCTTGGCCAAGAACAACTGAGCCATCTCCGCCGCAGGCCCCGACGTAATTCCCGTGGCAGCGGTGAAGGGAGCTAGCAATGAGCTTGGACGTCCTCCCGTACAACGTTAATTCCTAAGGAGGGCGACAGGAAAGACTCATCGAACTGGCGGTCGATTACCGTATCCTCAGCAAGCCAACGTCTCCTGTACCGGCTTTTGGCCAGACGGCTGCAGGCTGGGCTCCCCCTCAACTCCAATCAGAGGGGCTTTGTCGAGACAGACGGGACCCTGGCCAACTCTGTAATCCTGAACCATTACATCACATTGCGCACGTCATCAAGGAAACCTTATAACGTATTATCCGTTGACGTGCGTAAAGCCTTTGATAGCGATTCCCACTACTCGATCGGGCGGGCGCTACGAAGGTTCCGTGTCCCTCAGGGTCTTCGATCCTATATTTTGAACAGCCTAGGAATCTCAACAACCCAGGTTAAAGTGGGCTCCGAACGCACCGGCCAAATTTCAATAAACCGGGGTGTAAAACAAGGGGACCTCATCAGCCTTATACTGTTCAAGTACTCTGTGCCCTGAACGGGCCGATGTTAGAGAGGTCAGGGGAAACCCTCAACGAGGAGTACGGACTCAAATGCGGCGCCTTGGCTTTGGCCGAAGATCTGCTGGTGCTGGAGGACAACGAAAGTAGACTCCATATAGTGGGTGATATTTTAACAACCTTTTTCCGGGCGAGAGGAATGGAGGTCAACCCCAACAAGACCCTCCTGCTGGATGGCCAGCTGGTGAAACAAGTGAATGGCATCGATCCGTTCAAATACCTGGGGCACCAGTTTGGACCAACGGGTGTCTGCAAAGTGAATCTGACCAACCTGAACCAGTGGCTCCACAACCTCGCGGCTTTTCCGCTAAAGCCCGACCAAAAGCTAAACATTCTGAAACAGTACCTTTTACCGAAAGTATTTTACGGCCTACAAAACACCAAGATCACAGGCCAGATCTTGCGCACCGCCGACCGAATGGTCAAGTACCATCTCAAAAAAATCCTCCACCTGAACCGTCACACCCCCGATGCCGCGATACACGCCAAGATCCGTGACGGTGGCTTGGGGGTGCAGGAACTGAGGCACGTCATCCCGACAACTCTTCTTAAGAGGATGAATAACTTCATTCAAGCCGTCGATGATCCTTGCATGATCCTTGGTCATGCAGTCAGAGAGCGTTCGCAGCGTCTCTCCGGCCTGGTCCCTCCGGAACCATATTGGAGATACCAGCTAATGCAGGCCCAGACGCTGAAGGGGATGGAAACTGCGTGTGAGGACTCAGCTTGCCGCTCCTGGATAGACTAACGTCCAAACGGCTGGTCGGGTAGCGATTATGTCAGAGCAGTCCAGCTGAGGTCAAACAACTTGCCGATGGCGGGCATGCCACACAACCACCCTGACCGGCCCTACTGCCGCGCTGGGTGCGCCAGGATTGAATCCTTGGCCCATGTGTTACAGGCATGCCCCGCAACTCACTGGCAATGAATACGCCGACATAACGAAATAGCGCGCAAGATCGCGAGACATGCTCGGTCAAAGGGATACCTGGTCGAAGAGGAGCCACATCTAACAACGGTCGATGGTGTGCTCTTTAAACCAGACCTGGCAATTCACTTGCAGTCCGCGATTCTGATCTGCGACGCCCAGGTCAAATGGGAAGGCCAAACATCGCTCGCTGAGAGCCACGACACTAAAAGGGCGTATTACGAGCGAGACCCACGATTCATAGAGGCAGCCAAACGAGCCTGGTCGGACAGGGCGCTGATCTTCGAGCCAATAACAATTGGCGCCCGCGGCATTTGGCCCCGATGTAATGAGAACTACTATCTATCCCAGCCTTCCTTAAGGCCAGCTGTGTCCATAGCGCTCTGAAATGAGGCTCTTCAATACACGCTTTCTTCGGCCGCTCAGTTTGGAAAAGGCGTCCTGCCTATAACAACAGGCAACAGTAGCGCACCCCACCGCCCTCTTAAATAACATCACCACTACCAACACTTCCAGCACCTCTCCTTTGCTCATTGCACCTTCCTTTTAAAAAGCACAACCTAACCACACTCTTCACTCCAAACGCAGCTACTAGAGCTATCACTTGGCACTTACATCGCGCCCACCGCCTTTTTGCGGCTTATGATAGTTTTTAGTGGACCGTCCTGCGTGACGTCCTATGTAATGTCGTTTGTGATTTAAAGATGTTTTATTGTATATCTGGCTTGGGGTTCTTGGTCCCCAGGGATCCCACGCGTCGTCCGGTCCCCGGCGGAGTGGCCAGGCACGTGTTTGTCTTAATTTTATCTAATGGACCAATAACTATATTTATGTTTATATTTAAATTGTCTACTAACCCGTTCTTGTTAATATTACTGTGCATGTCTATCTATTGTATTACTCTATATTTAACACATTATATCGTGTACATATCTTATTCATATAATAATACTTCATGAATAAAGACTGTTTATAGCCAAATGCCTCATCTAATTAATGACCCGCATGAATGGATTAACGAGATTCCCACGTCCCTACCCACTATCTAGCGAAACCACTGCCAAGGGAACGGGCTTGGAAAAATTAGTGGGGAAAGAAGACCCTGTTCAGCTTGACTCTAGTCTGGCACTGTAAGGAGACATGTGAGGTGTAGGATAAGTGGGAGACGGTGAAATACCACTACTTTCATCGTTTCTTTGCTTACTCGGTTAGGCAGAACGCGTGCGCCGTTCGCTCACGAGGCGACGGCTGTCACGGTATTCTCGAACCAAGCACGTAGGGTGGCGTTCAAATCCGCGCCTGCGTCGGTGGCCGAGCGCTTCGCGGCGTCCGCGTCGTTGGCGTTTGAGTGCGGTTTCTCGGGCACCGTTTTATGCTCCCGTGTGATCTGATTCGAGGACACTGCCTAGCGAGGAGTTTGACTGGAGCGGTACATCTGTCAAAGAATAACGCCAGAATAAGGCCAGCTCAGCGAGGACAGAAACCTCGCGTAGAGCAAAAGGGCAAAGGCTGGCTTGATACCGATGTTCAGTACGAATAGGGACTGCGAAAGCACGGCCTATCGATCTTTTTGGCTTGAAGAATTTTCAGCAAGAAGTGTCAGAAAACTTACCACAGGGATAACTGACTTGTGGCGGCCAAGCGTTCATAGCGACGTTGCCGTTTGATCCTTGCAGCCAAGCGTTCATAGCGACGATGCCATGTCGGCTCTTCCTATCACTGCGAAGCAGAATGCGCCAAGCGTCGGATTGTCTTACCCATTAATAGGGAACGTGAGCTGGTACTAGAACGAACACGAGACAGTTCAGATTTAGCCGAAAATGGGGACGGGGGGGGTTTTTCGGGGTCGGGGAAAACGAATTTGGACATAGAAAATTGTCGTCCCTAGGGGGAGATTCCGCAATAAAAAATCGATTTAATAGGTGGAAAACGACGAAAGTCGGTGTGGTAGGTCGGAAGGGGACTGTTTAAACGTAAAAATTTGGAGCCTAGGGGCCCATATTTCAGGGGCGAGGTGTTCGCGTAGAGACGGATGAAATTTGGGTTAGGGGGTTTTTGACGACGCCGAGTTCGAATCTGACCCCGAAGGGTAGGAGCCGGACGAGGTCGAAAAATATTTTTTTCGAAACGAGACCCAAAAAATGCTCCTTACGGATGACTTAAAAAAAGTATTCTGCGCGATTTTTGATCCGCGGCTCCTATTTCGAGAACGCTCGCCCCATCGGTTTCAAAAGTGGAAAATCGTGGTTTTCGACCCCTAAATATTATTTCGAAGAAAAACGCTTTCTTAGGTCATTTTATATTTAGGAGACGGTTGTTTTCATATATGGATCGCATCCGGAAATTCGGCTCCTACCGGCTTTTTTTACCTAAATTTCGAGCTCACGAGTTCGTATTCGGCAGGGGGATGGGGGCATCGCTCCTAGGAGACTTAGCGACTTAAATAATAGGCTCTTGGTGTCCTTTGACCTGCAGGGTTCAAATTCGAATTAGGGGGGTTTTTGAAGACGCCGAGTTCGTATCCGACCTCGGCGGGAACCTATCGCTGATAGGTTCCGCGGTAGGAGCCGAAAATATTCGAAATTTTTCGATATCGATTTTTTTTTTATTTGAGTCGTTTTCTTTCATCCCTTGAACTATAACCCCGGCACCAAATGTCCGGACCTGCGGTTCCTCTCGTACTGAGCAGGATTATTATCGCAACGACGAGTCATCAGTAGGGTAAAACTAACCTGTCTCACGACGTTTATCAATATATCAATTATTATTATATCAATATAAAACACCTATCAATCCTCAAATCTCAATCGGAATCGCTACTCGATGAATATACTCTCATAATAGGAAACGAAGAACCATGCAAACCTATCGAACTTCTCGGCTCATTTATATCGTAGATGTCATACAACCCATTCATGTCCCCATCATTCATACTATCAGCGTCGTTGTCATTATTGTCGTAATGCTCCTAAGTACCTGAGTACCTACGATCATTTACGTCATAATAAACGTCCTCATCCTCGACCGATGCATCGACTTCTACGACTTCCTCGTTCCTCCTGCTGACTTTCAAAGATAAACGACCCTGATACCTAACGACGGAAGCTAGTCGAAGAACCTTGTCGTAAACGACGTTTTTAGTGAAGATCATAGTCTGCTACTATCCTCTACGAAAACTTTGAAATCCGAATGACTCCCTACTCTGGAAAATGCAACATAAAGTTGTCCGTGGGAAAAAAAACGGGACTACTCAAATATAAACCGACCTTTTGGAAAGTTTGACATAGACCTTCATTAATGGTCATGGCGAAAGATAAACGAATGGGAAACTGATACCGAGTGATTTTCACAGGCAGAGCTGAATTTCTGCAAGACATAGCACACTTCGGCAACCATATGATTTTGCCTTTGCTGACAGCGGTCAGAATCTGACATTCCAAGGAAAAATTAGACATTTTGACGACGACCATTCTCGTACCGTTGCACTGCCTTCTGGCGACATCCAAATTTCTTAATAAGATGACCATCGCCCCTAATCGCAAATTAAATTTGTGTGGAGGAATTCCTGCCGTTTCGATGGAATTGACTACGTCCATGGGAATGAATAGATCGTCGTTTTCGTCCCTTTCGATTTCGTCGACGCTGTAATAAGTACGAACCCTATTATCCTGACCGTCCTTCGATGACGAGGACTTCATCCTATTCAAAATCAAGGTATTGACATCGCTCACCGCCTTGTTCGTCGGAGAGAGAATGGCACGCTGAGAAAATTTGCGGTAATTGCGTGGCGAAAAATCGAAATCTTCGTAACAGAACGAAAGAATGTGATCCAAATCGACAGACAACAACTCCCTGGGAACTTGAATGCAATGAGTGACCGGATGTCTTCTGACGTCTTCATATTGGACTCGACCTTCTCCCAGAGCCAATAGATAATCGGACCAATTATAGGTTACGACGACTGACGAAGCCCTCCTCCTGTTTTGTTCATCGACGACCTCGACCAGTCTCAATTTCGCTCTCATGTTTTTTTCGAGCGGAAGCTGAACGACCGAATCCCAGATGTCGCATTTAAGAAGACACACCTCGATAACTTTGAGCCTATTCACTCCGATTACGACGGGAAGAATCTGTCGAAAATCTCCGCCGAAAACGACAACCTTTCCACCGAACGGCCACAAAGGACGTCCCATTACCTCTCTAAGATACCTATCAGGCTGTCGATACCTATGACTCATGTGAGCTTCGTCCCAGACGATGATTCCACTCCTGCGAATGTCCGCCGTCTCCGGACGTTCCATATCGAAACCGGCTCTAGAATGCTCATCCAAATCCAAACCCAACCTAAAAGTTCTATGAGCCGTCTTTCCTCCTAAGAGAAGACAAGCGGCGATGCCAGTCCAAGCCACTGCCACCGTATTCGTGTCGAATAACCTCCGAATGTTGACTAGCAACACATTATACAAATAGGTTTTGCCCGTGCCACCGGTACCGTTCAGATAGAAGACATGCCCTTTACCGTGTCGAATGGAATGCAAGAGCTCGTCGTCTATACCTTCGAGATCGAAATCTTACAACATGTCGTCGGTCGCCTGGACGATTCATAAATATGCGATCCTTTGTCCCAGATTTAAAGTGCGAACATCGTAAATGCCCAAGAGATCGTTGGCCACCCGTTCCGGGTGGCCAACGATCTGGTCGAAAATCGCGTAGAATACTTTTTTTTAAGTCAAAACCGTGACATTTACCTTTTCAGAGTCTCGTTCGACCAAAACCAACATTCGATCTCGTCCGGCTCGTATCGCGGAACCCATTGGCGGTGGGTCCCCGCCGACCTCAGATTCGAACTCGACATCGTCGAAAACCCCCCTAACTCGAATTTGAAGCCATTTGGACGTCAAAGCCCCTAGGCCCCTAAATGAGCCCCTAGGTCCCAAAAATATTTTTTTCGTCTATAAGAACAAAATTGACCAAAACTATGATTTTTTCGTCGCAAAATATCGGCCCCTAAATGGAGCCCCCAGGTACCAAAATAGTTTTAAGGGTTTTAGGGGCGCCCGCCGAACATCCCTGCCGCACGTCAATTTTTTCGGGCGCCAAATCGCCTTTTTCGTTTGTACAGATTCGCCCCTGGGGGCCTCGACTTTCTAGTGTCCAGATTCGGTCGTCTCATCCCCGAAAACCCCCGATTGTTGATTTTCGTCGATCTCGGACCGGTCTAAAGACGATTTCTATTCCGAGCTCACGTTCCCTATTAACGGGTGAGACAATACAAAGAAATCGATATCCCTAAAAAATTTAAATTTTCAGACGAACTTTACATTTTATCGAATACCTACCTTATTTGAACTCCTATCGAAAAACTGTATAGGAACTTTTCGATCGGCCGATTTGAGATATCTCTTTTCATTACCGAGAACATGGACAATATATGAAAATCACATTTGGTCAATTCGCCAAAAAAACGAAACGTCGTGCGATCGCACACGATACATTTTATCTTACCCGATGAAACCCATCTTTTCCAATTTACCGTTTACTTCTAACTATTATCGTTTTCTTGTTACAGGCGATTTAACGAAAATCTCTTTTTTTTAATACATATTTGATCACGTTAATATACGAACTTATATTACCAAAGGCTGAAGTCACCGTACACAACTGAACGCTTGAAGCAAAACAAAGCAGTAAAATTCCAAAAAAGTTAATCGACCAGCCGACAGATGGCGACGACGTCGCCTTCTCCCCTCGAAGCTCGGACATGGCTGCTTGACGACTCAACATTCGCTAAGGATAAGAATCGACATCTTTACCTCGATTGCTATAGGGCCGTCTAAATGTCGGCTATTCGACAGTGATGCCAGATCTGGTGAAAATTCACCAGATCTGGTGATTTTAATAATAATCTGGTGATTGGTGAAAAACTTTTTTTAAAATGCCAATTTCTGGTGATTTTAAAATTTCATCGACTCTTTTTTTAAGTTTTGAGCATTTGAGCAGAACCGTTGATTATGTAATTGATAAAATTATATTTTTAAAGTACTTTCTTATTTCCTGACTTGGATGCTGAGTCTGCCATCTAGTGAAAGTGCCGGTAATCCGATTTCTATATTCTTCAAAGTTAATAATGCAGGTTTCCTTCCACATGTTAAACGGCCGAATGCGTTCTCGTTCTTTTTCATGGAAAAGAATTCTTTTTATTAGATCATATTCTCTCTCTTTCTGATATATTATGCTTACAGTGCAGGTAGTTTAAAGTTTAAACAGCGACAGTATATTTTTTGTTTCGTCACCGCAACGCCACCTGTGTAGGTGGCGTTGGTCGTCAGCGTCAGGTAGATTGTGTAAAGTACCTAAGTAAGTAAGTTGAAATAATTTTTTGTTTATCGATATTTACCCTTATTAAGTCTGTAGTCTGTTTGTACATTTATTTTGTACAATGTAAGTAATTAAAAGTAATTAGTGTCACCCTCGTAGCTATTTTAGATTAGTAATTATTATGAAACGGTTCTTGAAAGTTGTTCAGTTGTTCAGGGCGGAGCAACCTAGCACTAGCTCAAATTTGTCTACAGACGGTGCGTCTCCCATTCCAGTCACTTTAAACGCTTCTGATTCATCAGATTCAGAAGAGCATCATATTCCTGTCCAGAAAAAAAATGCTATGCTCATAGGTACAATTCGTCTTGGGAAGAACAAAATGATTTTAAGCATTGGATACAAAAAAGTAACAAGGGTAACATTTATTTTAGATGTAAAGTATGCGATAAAGATTTTATTGGTGGCATTGCAGCGGTAAGAAAGCACAACATGTCAAAAAACACAATACAAAAATTTTTAGCTTAAAAAAGCAGCCTGATTTGCGTAAGAACTAGTTTGTTCAGTTTTCTAACGAAAAAATTGTTAAACGAAATGAAATAAGAATTGCGAGCTTTATTACGGAACATAATATTCCGATTAATGTAGCGGATCACCTAACTGAATTAGTCAAAATTGTATGTAATTCACTCGACCTTAAACAGCCACGATCACCATTTCATTGACAGCGGATTATGCAGGCGCTGTTGCCAAATTGGCGCTTCAATTAAAGCAAGTTGGGTATTAATCGAATTGAAAAATTAATGTTTCTTTGTTTTTAACCATAAAAGAGATATAAATTAATAAATTTACTAGCGTCTAGGGAGAGCAGGGAGTTAGGTGATAATAATATTATTAGATGTTACAACGTTTGCTTGTATTAATATTACGCATATATTTCACAACTTTGGAGTAAATTGAAGTTTATATTTTTTATGCATTATTGTAGCATAGAGAAAATTTCAATAGTACCTATACTTCTAACTATGAATGAAATTAATGTTTTTTTGTTAAAATTCTGGACTAATTAAAACTACTTTTTTGGAAGGTACTATAATATTTATTCAAGGTGGGCAGTACATATTTATATTATATATATTCAGTTAATAAAATGTACGCTATATTATGAGCACCTACAGAAAGTTGAATGGCATTTTTATTTATATCATGTGCAGAAAACCTTTTTGATCTTTTTCTCTTTGTAGAAAAAAACCGTTTCCGGGGAATTATATTTCTATTTAAATTCGTTGTTTCTGTTTCTTTAAAGCTAGGTAGAGATTGGTTTCTCATAGCCAGCAACGTTGGATTCACTGGAGCTAAAGCTTTTGCAATAATTTCATATTCCTCAACAGTTATCGAGTTCAACATTAGAGAAAATGAAGTTTGAAGTTCTTCCTTAAGTTTTGTTAAATTAGAGCTCTGAGTTCTGTTCTTGCTAAGTTAATTGATGATTGAATCGCAATTATCTGATTTAGATTCGTGGATGACCAAATCACTGGGGTCTTCAATTAATCCTGAAATTTCAATTAAAAAAAAAACAATTCAGACATATAAGATAATAAGATTTATGCTTAGGTCTGTTAATATACTAATAAAAATCCTAAAACTGTGCCTTAATACATCCAAACACAGTTCTTATTTTAATTTAGATACCCATATTATACTTATATGTATATTGGTATGTGTATTACACCTATATGTATATATGTATGTGTGCATATATAGCCAGTTTTTGTAAAGTACAAAAATAGTGTACGGAATACCAAAACTTTTACCATTATTAATAAAGCTAAATACCACTAATACATTTTACTAAGCCTATATCCCACATGTGAATAAGCCCACATTTAAAAAAAATCATCAATCAAGATGTTATCTTATGTCAGTTATCTTACCTTATCGGTATTTTTAAAAATGTAACCTACACACTATTACACCAACCCCCATTTTAAATTAAAAAAACCTAACCTTTTTAAAGTTTTCTATTTATTTAGTAATAAAATAGTGAAGGGTGAATTTCAAATCTTATTATATCTGAAAAACTAAAATAATAACTAAAAGTTGTTAATAAACATACGATGTTCCTCAAACGACCTACCTAAACTTGTTGGAAGTCGGGTCTCCTTTCTGGACCTTGCTACCAAATGGATATGCTTGCACATATTATATTTAATTGAAGAATCCAAGCAGGAACATTGAAATTGATGTAAACATATGTCACAATGGGTACAAGTAAGCTGACAGTTTTCGCAATTTGTGTGTTGCTTTTTTGTACTTGGTAAATTTCCATACCACTCTCTGCCATTACTTCCCAGCCATTATCAGAGGGAATGAGTTTGCTTTGATCCATCTCTTCCATGGTCTTATGTCGTGATCTTATATTTTTAATTTTACTAGAAAGTTTTCCTTTGTGATTTACTAAAATAATGAAAAGAATACTTAAGTAATACAAATATATAGCACACAACTTTATCACTAAAAAGCTAGAAAAAGATTTAATGGCATATCATTCATATCAATTTAATACCCTACTTATTTTTCAAGAGATTTTGTAGGTAAATTTCGCATTATCAATATCACCCTAAATAAGAACACCTTTATTACTTTATAGATGAAAGTAAATAATATGTAAAATACACGTACATTATAGAGATGGGGCGTGACAGCAATTTTCAGTCACGGTAGTGATCAGTGACCGTTCCCCAAAAATCACGGTCTAGAAAACCCGTGACTCAGCCACGTCCGTGATTTTGATTCTTTTCAACTGCTGGATATATTTAAATTATCCTAAACGACACTTTAAAATATTATTGCCGTTTTCGTTTACCGAAGGGTGATTAGTAGTACAATCCCTTAATAAAAAAGCGGAGTACATCAAGCATTAACAAAGAGAAGCTGTTTTTTTCGCTTCACCTCGGTATGTTTTGATCAGCCAGCGGCCGGCACCTCCGGCAAATAGTCAATAGTCTCAAAATAAATGTAAATAAACATAAACCATTAAAATTAAAATTATTTTTATTTCCTTTTGAACGCTTTGTATTGCATTTATTTTTATATTACTTTTGAAATACAATAATAGATGTTACTTTGTTTTTTTTTAACTTAATAAAATTTTGGCATATATTTTTTAACCACGTGTCTGGCTGGACCGTGAACCCTGACTTGATCGTTATAAAAGTCTACAGAATAAAGATATATTTATTCTGTAAACTTTGTCGTTGGTATATCAAAAAAGAACGTTTCAAGAACGGAACTAACGCATAGCAGCAGCCGAATGTTGTCGAATTAGCGGCAGCGTTTAAATATATCGGCACGGTCTCGCCGCGCCTCTGTAATTAGCCACTTCGCAGTCACGATTATCACTTACAGATTCATTATAGTACGAACGGGGAGAACCGTGATTTCTAATAAGTTGTCACGGTGACCAATCGCTCCGAGTGCAGGCGCCGTGATAAATCACGCACGATCCATCTCTAGTACATTAGGGTGCAGCGTTATTATTTATTTTTGATTTCGGAACGCTAACAGAGTTTAAAAGGTGGTACTTAATTTTAGAGTTTCAATACTGTTTTTAATTTATTTTTCTGATTTATTTTTCTACCCCCGCAACCTCCTGACATATTTTTAATTAAAAAAAAAAATTGAAATTTCGATCGAAAAATTCTAATAGGTTTTAAAATATGGTATTTAATATAAAATAACAAGAAACATTTTTGATTTAATTTAATATTCAATTCTTCCACCCCCGCAACCCCTATTTGCTTCATTGCAAAAATAAAAAACTTAACTGTTAGAAAATATCAAGTTTTTATTCTCTATTTAATATTAATTGTCGCTTTGTAGAAAAACAGATATCCAACAGCGGTTGCTCTTTGGCTTATTCCTTCTTGCATAAGTTGCTTGGCTTTATCGATTTGGGTTTGTAACTGGCTTCTTGTCTAATCTTTTCCTTTGGTAATTTCGGGGCATCGTTCCGAAACAAAAGAGCACGTTAAGACCATTGAGAGTACATTTATGTGTAGGTTAAGTGCGCACCGGGTCGTGTGTCCGCACGCGTACCCGTAACCCCATACACTTACCCCAATATGAGATATTTAAGAAACAAAGCCGAAATAATATCTTTCAAAAACAATTCTTCTAAGGCTTATACATGATACGATGCTTCAGTATCAATAGTTTATCAGACATAAATACTTACATCGATAGTGATGATCCCTCAATGAGCTGCCTCTAGTGAAATTTGACTAAATATTTGAACAAAACTCCCAATTCTAAACTTTGGAGCGTACATTTTTTAACCATGCAGCATCACCGCTGACCAAACAGAGTTGCTAACATTTTTCGCAAAAATATCTGTAGCTAGGTGGTTAAATATCCGTAGAAATCCGTAGGGTATGTTCCCATTTTTCACATTAATAAAATATTAAAGAGAAAAACTTAATATGCTAAATATAAATAATTAAATAACTATGTATCATCTTCCTCCGAACACTACGAAGTCGAATTATTTGCCGGTTGGTATAAAGTTTTATAATTAATGCTTAAAATAATTTGTTCTTCAATCTCCCAATTGAATCGGCTATTTTATAGAAGAAACAAGGCCTTCCTTACCTTTTTTAAGTAATGAAGAAAAAACTAATTAGAAACAACAAGTAATATTTGTATGAAATTTTCCTCTACAGATAAAATATACTCATCTTTTTTATTTGATCAATCCTAATGGAGATGGGGCTTTTTGTGATAGGACTTGTTTCCTTTATACAATAGTTGAGAATTCGTGTTTGAAAGTATTCGAAAAAAAAAAATTATTCATGGCGAAAAAGCTTTATTAGAGAATTTACAAAAAAAAACAGGAAATGCGAAGGAAAATGAGAAACATAGAATACTAAGTCGTATTCACTATATAGTTATATAGTTGGACATTTTCGGAATTGCTCGAAGAGTTCTTGATGTTCTTCTGAAATGTCTTTCAACATTTTTTTGAGGTCTTCTATTTTTTATCCTTTATAGTGTAACATAAGTAAGTGTATTTATAAGTGTGGCTCATAGAGTTGTTGGGGCGCTACTAAATTGTCTATTATGAATATAACTATGATTTTTAAGCATTGAAATTAGGGTATTAAAATTTAGAAAAATATCCTATATAACACACATCTGTTTCCGCCAAAAGACATCGTTTCCCCTTAATTACAACCCACAACTATTCAAGAACTGTGTCAACCATTATCTTCGCACACACACCACTCATCGAGCGCCATAGGCTCTTCCTTTAGTGTGTGTGCCACTACCATATAAAAATATATAAGAATATCTGAAATCTGAAAATAAATTGTACTCAACTTGACATTTACTTCAGCACACCAAAAGAAAGGAAAGTCTGGGGATTCACTATTTTTGTGTCTGTTCGCAGTTCGGTTAATTTTGTAGGGACTTTTTAGGGACTCTTCCTAACTATCAAGCATTCAAATACTTTATCTCTAACGAATTTCATTATTGCACTTATGGCTTTGTCTAACCATTTCACGAATCTTCTATTCAAGTAAATGTGATTTTTGCTATTTATTTAACACATTGACTGCCGACTACGAGATAACGTCCACTACGAAATAACGTCCACTACGAATTATCTCGTACTAAGCAGTGTCCAGCATATCACCCGCTACGAGTAGTCATGTAGTAAATGCGTGGAGATATATAATGTTGGGCGTCTGGGGTAAGGTCAAATAATAACTTGCCGGCGGTTTAGACAAAAAATAGCAACGTTTTCCCCCTGAAGGGTAGAAAGCGAATATTTTACGTCTTGCCTAGGCTTGACCCTAACGAGATTACCTACCTTGTTTCCCTGCATAATCGATCGTACCTAACCATTTAACCTTTATGTATGTATGTGATCTCTGGTCATCAGACGCTCCGTCGCATTGCAACGCGTTGCCATCAGTACCTTCTTCGGTGAAAAAAAGGCCGTCATGGCCTTAAAAGGGGTCAAGCCTAGGCAAGACCTAAAATATTCGTTTTCTACCCTTCGGGGAGAAAACGTTGCTATTGCTAACGAGAAGTGTTTAGTTTCTGACGGTCAAGAGAAGAAAGTATAGCGTACTGTGATGTAATAGAAATAACACTAAATTTTTGAAAAGTAACGTTTATTTTCTCAGGTACGGATATATATATATATATATATATAGTGAAAGACTCAAGCTAAGTTGAGCCGTTTTTCTAGCTAAATAGCTTCGAAAATGCAGGTTTAGCACACATCCAACTAGTCGAGTACGACTGCCTCGCGGCTTTGCCGCTGACTGTAGACATTTTGTGCAATGAGTGATCTTGCGACCCACTCCCCTACAAACTCGATCCAACATACAATGATATATGAAATATTCTTGTGGCTTTCCCACAACTGAAAAGACAAGCAGAAGACGAAAATGCAAACCAGTGTCAAACTTGTTTGAAATATGGGCACAACTATTAAGGCTTATCAGCCAAACACAAAGCTTATATGCAATGGTTCAGTCTTTGGCCTGACTTGGGCTTTGGTCGCTTTCGATCTTTTCCTGATCTCATCAGTAGGACAAAGAGGTCCAATAGACCAAGAAACACCATACTTTTATGTATATTTATTTAGATACAGCGTGTCCCAGGATAGCTGTTACAAGAGGACAAATGGTCTAAAAAGTTTTGAGTAGATAACTCATGTTTTGGAATCAAGCCCTGCATGGTCCAAAATAACACTGTACAAAATATTACTCAAAATGACGGCGTGTTCTAGTTAAAAGTCTGAAAATTTTCTTAAATAAAGTACCTTTATTTAAACAGATAGCGACAAATTTAATTAGGAAAAGTTGTTTAGTACTAATTTTTATGCACGAAATGTCAAACAGTACTGTTATTATAACGATATCAGGTATTTTACATGTAGTCAAAGTTTACCTTCATTTTAAATGGGACTTATTTTTTCAGCGGCTAAAAAATTAAAGTGCAACAAAAGTACCCAATATTTGAGACTAATGCATAAAAATTAGTACTAAACAACTTTTCCTAATAAATTTTGTCGCTATTTGTTCAAATAAAGGTACAATATTGAAGCAAATTTTCAGACTCTTAATTATAACACGCCTTGTATAATGGCATTTTGAGTAATATTTTGAACAGTGTTATTTTGGACCATGCAGGGCTTGATTCCAAAACATGAGTTAGCTACTCAAAACTTTTTGAACCATTTGTCCTTTTGTAACACCTATCCTGGGACACGCTGTATATATACACTGTGGGCAAAATTAAATTGGAACCCTCTTTAATGTTTAATAACTTTTTTATTTTCAAAGGATTTTTTATCATTTTTGGATATGTTATGATGGCCTAAGGTATTATGATAAAAAAGAACTTTGCAAAGACGGTCTACTTCAGTGGCGTACAGAAAAGGGAGTATTTTTCAAAATCAATGTATTTCAGGTCGTTACAAAAATCGGCCAAATGAAATAAAGATGCAAAAATGGGCAAAAAAGATTTGAAAGGGTTCAGAATATTGGTCATTAAAAAACCAGGTCAATACAAACAAAATTAAAATTGATACTTTAATTTTGATAAAACCATGTCTTGTGGGCCAAGTTAAATTGGATCCTTTTTAATGCTTAATGACCTTTTATTTACAAAGGATTTTTTATCATTTTTTGATATGTTATGGCCTAAGGTATTGGGATTAAGAAGAACTTTGCAAATACGGTCTACTTGAGTGGCGCACTGAAAAGAGAGTATTTTTCAAAACGAATGTGTTTCAGGTCGTTGCAAAAATCGGCCAAAGGAAATAAAGATGAGGAAATGGGCAAAAAACACTTGAAAGGGTTCGGAATATTGACCATTAAAACTAGGTCAATACAAACGAAAATAAAAATTGATGCTTTAATTTTGGAAAAACCATGTCTTGTGGGCCAAGTTAGATTGGATCTATTTTAATGCTTAATGACCTTTTATTTTCAAAGGATTTTTTATCATTTTTGGATATGTCATGGCCTAAGATATTAGATTCAAAATGAAACTTGTAAAGCGGATCGACTTCAGTGGCGCACATTAAAATTTAAAATATATTTTTTTTATTTTCAAAAATTTAAGTAGATTCAAAATTACTGTACGCCAATGAAGTAGACCCGTTCTGCAACGTTCTCTTTGATTCTACTATCTTAGGCCATAACATATCCAAAAATGATAAAAAATCCTTTCCAAATAAAAAGTCACTAAGCATTAAAAATGGATCCAATTTAATTTGGCCCACGAGACATGGCTTTACCAAAATTAAAGTATAAATTTCAATTTTGTTTGTAGTGACCTGGTTTTTTAATGGTCAATATTCCGAACCGTTTCAAATCTTTTTTGCCGATTTTTACATCTATATTTCATTTGGCCGATGTTTGCTACGAACTGAAATACATTGGTTTGGAAAAATATCCCCTTTTATGTACGCCACTGAAGTAGAG
>MU189656.1:14490-50079 GCA_016904865.1 Pissodes strobi | reverse complement strand
GTGCGCATGACAAAACGGTATCTTCTTTGTTTACGTTTTTCCATTTTTCGTGGATTTTGTCATGCGCAGAAACCTGTTTTTTCGCCCATAGGTTGCCACTTTTGAGTAGTGCGACAGGCGGCTATTGCTTATCCACTCCTATACAAATCAATGGTGCGTACACTTCTAGCTGTTCTATCCCACAACCCCCATAACAGAACAGTTATACACAGGTATAAGGTTGTCAGGTGCAGATTCCAGGGCGGCGGTTTTAAATAATTTCTGCAATCTTTTCACATTACTCCAGTATAACACTATCCCTAACTCGTTCAATAGAATACTGGACTTGGTTTTATCCAGTTTTTCATGCATTGTGTCAAGGGACCTCTCGCCGCTTGTTGGCGAAGACTCACACCATCCCACAATAAATATTGCTTTTAAACTTAAACTGAATAAGAAGCACAACTTCCCTGTCAATATTGAGCAATCAAGATTCAACTTCAGACGCGCCGACTTTCCGTTATTATATAATATGATAATAAATTCAGACTGGACCTCTGTTTCAGGCTCCGAAAATGTCGATGAGGCCTGTGCTAGGTTTTACGAAGCGTTATATAACATCTTTAATGCATGCGTGCCTAAGTCGATTATCCGAAAAAGGAAATTTCCTGTCTGGTTTACATCTACTATAATTAAAAGTATTAAACGTAAACATAGAATATTCAAAAAATTAAAACGAATTAACTCAGACACTTTAAAAACTAAGTATCGACTTCTACGCTCTAATACAAAACATATGATCGATGCCGCACACATCGATTATGTCAGAAAGGCCGAAGCTTCTATAGTAAGTAACCCTACAAAATTTTGGACATATATACAATCTAGAAAAAATGCTTCGTCTCTCCCTGAAATATTTAAAGATGGAGAACTAGAACTGTCCGATCCCACTGACATTGTGAACGCATTCGCTGCTTTCTTTAGAAGTGTTTACACCAGTCCGACCGATCCTGTAATTCAAAATCATGCCACCAATAGTAGGACACATATTGTGCTAAAGAACATCACACATGATATGATACTGCGATCAGCAAAAAAGCTAAAAGATAGAACCACTCAGGGCGCAGACAAGATACCATGCTTTTTGGTCAAGGACTGCATCCATGCGTTACTTCAGCCTCTATCCTTTATTTTCAACCTTTCACTCAAAACCAGTGCCTTTCCCAAGATTTGGAAAGAATCGAAAATTACACCCATCTTCAAAAAGGGGGACATATCGGATATATCTAACTATAGGCCCATATCCATTTTGTGTGCGTTTGCGAAGGTCTTCGAGATGTCTTTATACGAATGCATATTCACCTCGGTAAAAAATATTATCTCTCCAAACCAACATGGCTTTTTCAGCAGCCACAGTACCGTAACCAATTTGGCACTCTTTTCCCAATACGTAGCTCGGGCTCTTGATGACAGACTTCAAGTTGATGCACTTTACACGGACTTTTCGAAGGCCTTCGATAGGGTCGACCATAATATTTTTCTCCAAAAAATTAACCTAGTGGGGTTTAGTTCCGACCTTACTATGTTTTTTAAATCATATTTGAGTGATAGAGTACAATATGTTGAAGTTCGGGGACATCAATCAAATAAATTCCAGGCAACTAGTGGAGCACCTCAGGGCAGTAATCTAGCACCATTGATCTTTCTTCTTTTCATCAACGATATATGCAATAAAATCTCAAGTAATGTACTACTGTTTGCAGACGACTTGAAAGTCTTTAAAGTTGTGCGTTCTCTCGATGATTGTTATGGCCTGCAGGCGGATTTGGAAGCAATCGAACAGTGGTGCAAGCTGAATAATCTCCCTTTGAATATCGGCAAATGTCTAACTATGACCTTTTCAAACACGCAAACTTCTATTGATTTTGATTACAAATTAGGTGACTCAATTGTCACTAGATGTTCTACCTTCAAGGATCTTGGTGTAATATATGACACAAAGCTCACTTTTGCTCCCCATATAGACTATATTTGCAACAGTGCAACAAAGATGCTTGGCTTTATCATACGCAATTCCAAGGACTTCTCTAGCAAACAAGCGATGAAAACACTTTTCACTAGCTATATAAGATCCAAACTCGAATATGGAGCAATTATTTTCAACCCAGTTTATGACCGATATGTGGCTCAATTGGAGAGCATTCAGAGAAAATTTTTAAAGTTTCTTGCCTTTAAGTGTGATGGAATGTATCCACCCAGAGGCAGCGATCAGCTTCTTCTTTTGCAGAGATTCCAGGTCCCATCTCTGTTGAACCGCAGAAGTTTTTTACTAACGCAATTTATCAGTAAAATCTGTACAGCTTACATCGATTGCTCCGATTTACTAACGCAAATTCAATTTCACGTGCTATCTCGAACTACTAGAAATCCTTCCACGTTTTTCTTAGCAACGCCAAACACAAACTTTTTACTTAAAGCACCAGTCTATAGAGGAATGATCCTGCTTAATACATCGTGTGGCGACATTGATATTTTTGGACTTTCACCAGCGCAGATCACCAATAAACTCAGAAATAAATTTCTAATTTAATGTATGAAAATATGTATATGTGTAAGTTATTTTGTAGTATTGTTATTTATAATTTAGTTTTAACTTTTTGTAATTAATTGTCTTGTAAATGGAAGTTCTTTTTCTGTTAGACAATAAAGCTTATTATTATTATTATTATTATTATTACCTAACCTGGGTGAACGTATGCATAGGTATACGGCATTCGGGGGCTACTAAAAAGTATAGAGAGAGTCGAATTTATGAAGCATCAGAACTTCTAGTGAAGGGATAGTTTTTGGGGAGTTTCAAAAAGTAGTTAAAGTGCCTTAGCAATTTGTGATAAACTTAAAAGTCTTACCTTATAAATATCAGAACAAATACCTAAATAAAAGACAACCCGCTCACATAAACTTTATTAAATTAAACAGTGACGTCACTATGCCAAATAAATTTTAAAATAAGCCACCCTCGCTTGCCAAGTGATTTAATTTGAGCGTCGTGACACGCATAATTCATCTACGTCACATCTAAAATAGTGACGCCAAGCAATTTAGTGTTAATTGGGCCTAGTGCCGCCATCTTAATGAATCTACGTCACAACAACAGTAATAAATTAAATTAAACAACAAAATCAAGGAAATCATTAAATAATTAAACATTTAATAAACGCGGGCTAGGTCAGTTTAGCTATTGCATAAAATCTATACATAAGCACATATTGGTTTCGAATCACGCGCCGAGGTCAGGCCAAGTGCTGCCATCTATGAGCGGTCGCCGAAGTACGGGCGGTCGACGTCACAAGCGCCATCTAGGGGTCTATCTTTATACCTGAAACAAACAAAGAAAGAAGGTAACTACTAAATATAGTTGATTCTATGGAACAGACATCGAAATGGAGCAATACAACAGATTTGTATAGGAGAAACTAAAGGAAACCATGGAGCAAGCAGGAGAAACAAGAGAAGAGGACGAAGACTTGAAAAATATAATTATATGGAACAAGTACTCAAGTAAAAGAAGAATTTAAGCAACTAAGAAAACAAAACACAAAAACTAGGAGAGACACGAAGCCTCAAAATGTAAATAGTGTAAATATAAAACCCAAGTGCTCATAGAAAATGATATATACAAGGCACTTAGGAGGTTAAAATATAAATAAGGAAAATATATAGTGAAACATATAGAATATATAGTGAAACATATAGAAAATATAGTGAAACATAGCATAATATAAGCCAGAGTGTAAATAAGACAAGTATATAGATAAACACACTTAGGAAGTTAATAAACTACATAGAAAAATAAACATAGTATAGAACATAGGATTTATGAAGAAAAATGAAGCTAGAATATTAGCGAGTAATTTAGTAAACTATGTATGCAAAATAAATAAGTGAAGCAAATGTGAAGATATATATAGTAAAGCACAAGTAAATGTGAGTTGCCATTAAAATTGTGTATTGAGAGTATATACAAGAGGAATATATGTTTATATGAGGAAGTATTATGAAGTAAAGTGTTCTCCAGTCTAAATAAAAATGCGACGACGGATGGTCTAAAAGATAACGTCAAAGCAAAAAATTTAGGCATGGAAAAGTTGAGCATATAGGGACTGAAGTAGCTACGCTGACGTTCAAGGAAGCCGAGCAAGTATTTTGGTACCGAGAAGCTCAAGGGCAAAGTACCCAGGTGAAATGTTACATAAGCAAGAAATGTTTATGTAAAGTATGAAGAATATAGAAGAAGCATACATAAGTTGAAAAGTTATATATGTAAAGTGAGAAGAAATATAGAAGAAGTTGTTTTTGAGATAAGAAGAAGCGTACATAGTGAAGAAATATATAAGCAAAAGTTGTTTATCTAAGGCATACATAAGGAGAAATATTGGAGAAATATATGAGCAAAATATGTTTATATAATGTGTGTTTAAAATAGAACATATGTGGATATATAAATAACAATATATAATGACCAATATTTTTTTGCATAAACCTAGCATAGATATACATAGCGTGCCTATATACATTTAAAGTAAGCCTTGAGTAAGAAAAACTTAAGATATTGAAAGTAAATATAAGAAACATAGATTAAAAGAAATATATGGAAAAATGTATATGTAAGCTCTACCAAGAAGTGTATAGAAAAGCAGTAAGAAATTGTAAATAATGTACCTTGAGAACATGCCGCATGGATCACAATCCAGGACCAGTCAGGAGCCATTGGAAAGTACCAATCGAGTCCATACAGGACTTAGCTATTCGAAGAATCACTAGTAGAAATTCAGAAGTTGCCCAGTTCTTCGACTAGGGATTCCTAGAAGATAAAAAAGTATAAGAAATTATAATATATGGATGAAATACCTGCGCAGCAGTAGACAAAGAATTAGATAATTTAAAAAATTGAATAATAACAAACCTTAAATCAAATCTTGCCAAGTATCTAATATTGCCAAAAATCATATTTACGATACTTATATTTGATTGTATTCTTTAGCCCATCCAATGCCAACACACACACGAAGAAGCAAATCAAGTCGACGCCATTTTACCACGCCTTTCAAGGAACCCAGAACCCACTCACTACGAAGTACGGCCCGAGTATAACAAACCAACTGTTATACTCGGGTACGGCAGACAGCATTGTAAAGAAACCACTACGAGCACCATCTACCAGGCTTTGTGTAAACCAAGCAGTCCGCAACAGAAGGAATCTGCGAAAATGACATATGCAGTCGCCATCTGACCCACGGAAGCGTAACGTATAATTTCCTATTAATTTACATTGCATTGTTAATATTAATTCATCGAAGTGGCACAAAAATGCATTGCAAGGCGATAACTTCAGAAAATAATAAGATTCATAAAAACACATGATATGTTGCAAAGATATTTTATTGCTTTAAACAAAGCTAGCATGTTGAATTAAGTCAGAAAATAAAATAAATTGCGTGATTTTTTATACCAATGTCAGCAAGTTTCGGATAGGTCAAGAAATATAACTAAGTCAATAAACTATTATAATGATGTTAGCAAATATTTTATACACAGACGGGAAAGTCTATATACTATATAGTTTTGATAAATTTGTAAATAATGGATTTAAAAATAAGAAGTAGAGAACAATGTCTAAATAGAATATAGACAGGACCGGCATTTGCAATTTATTTTAAAAAGAAATAAGTTTAACATACCGTAATATTGCTAATATAGGATAGGTAATTTATTTTAAGACAGGGTCGCAATAAGTTGATTTTTAATGCCAAGGATAAAATTCATTATCTTTATATATAAGCCCCATTAACCAACTATATCCCAAAAAACTAACCGATATAAAGACAATGAATTAAGATCACTTCTGTTTGGATGGACGCATCTTAATAGAGGAGATATCATACGAAAGGCATCTTATTGTCCATAGACATAAAAATCTAGTTTTAAAAAGTGGCATTATAAGCCAGTATAAAAAGATGTTCTCAAAACGGATAGGTTTGCACTAGATATAAGGTAGAATAGATCAATAAGCTTAAAGAAATCAAATCGAGAGAGTTCTTATCATATATAATTAGTAATAAGTTAAAAACAGAACCGTATTTAAATAATACGTTTGTCACGTAATTGCTTTATGAATATTGAGACGTAAAACGTTATTGCCCATAAAAGCAAATAAATTTTGAAATAATACATCTCTAGTAAACAGCCAGGTTTATGAAATTATGATTTTGTTAATAAGACAACAAAAACGTTACAAATAAGAAAACAGGATAAGATTAAAACATTGTTAGTACAACTTGTAAAACTATTTTTTTTTTGTTACATGTACCTATAACTAGCACACAAAGCAAGGAAAATCATACAAGAACTTACTACATGAAATGGAAATGGGTGGATCTAAGCCAGAACAAGTCCACTGACGAAATATGTATTAAATTATAATAAAATTAGGTGCAATACAGTATGTCTTCTCGAATTGAGGTCGGTTCTCTCTCTGTTAAAACGAATAAGTCAGGTTAAAACGTTGGGGACCAACGTTATCAGGGAGGGGGAATGTGTGAACTAATTAAAATCATTAATTAAATATCACCCTGTCGCAAGTTTGAACTTGAACTTGAAAAATGTTATATAAACATTCACTGTTAATTATAAACAATTTGAGCCGTCGACGGGAGCGACTTTAATCCTTAATGATGCAATCATCAGCATTTTGTAACATATAAATACGCCGGCAATCGCCGAGTAAATCAGACTTTTGGGTCTCTCAAACCGCTCAATTAGTCGCTGTACAGCACACAGGTGCGTACACTTCTAGCTGTTCTATCCCACAACCCCCATAACTGAGAACACTTATACACAGGTATAAGGTTGTCAGGTCCTTACCTAACCTGGGTGAACGTATACATAGGTATACGGCATTCGGGGGCTACTAAAAAGTATAGAGAGAGTCGAATTTATGAAGCATCAGAACTTCTAGTGAAGGGGTAGTTTTTGGGGAGTTTCAAAAAGTAGTTAAAGTGCCTTAGCAATTTGTGATAAACTTAAAAGTCTTACCTTATAAATATCAGAACAAATACCTAAATAAAAGACAACCCGCTCACATAAACTTTATTAATAAAATAGTGACGTCGCTTGCTAGACAAACTTTGAACTAAGCCTCCCTCGAGAAGACATGCATTTCATATTAATTGGGTATAGTGTAAACTCTTAATTCATCTATAATCTTAAACACGCCTTTATTAGTATACAATCTAACCGTTGTTAAGTTTGTTTGTAAATAAACTTGTTACTGTTTTTATCGATGTGTCTCCTTTATTATCTCTTCTCAACTTGACGTAGTGCGTTCCTAAATCTGAGTTGCTCTCCTACACGCTAAGTAAGGCCTGTCGTCACCGATAAAAAACACAAGTCGTGACAATATATATATATATATATATATATGAACAAAAGTGTTATTCCGGGTTTCAATCCGTTCGTTAATAGAATTGCTAGTCTCACGACGTTTCGCCAACATCCCAGTTGGCATTTTCAAGTGTTGCTTCCTTGATGGCTGCTTGATTCGAACTGAGCGCTCTGGTCCTGTGCCGGGCCTTTTATAGGCCTGCGGCCCGAGAATAACAACCGCAGAGAAGCGACAACATAAATCCCGCCCAAAAATTCGGAGTGGGAGGTAAACCGGCCAACTGTCATCTCCACGTGCTTGTCAGTTTAGTTTAGTCCGAGATTTGTTTAGTACAGTCGCCGACGACAAAATTTTTGTGTGAACGCGTTTTCTTTGGTTTATTATTGAAGTGACTTCTTAAACGAGGGTAAAGTCAGAGAAAATGAAACACTTATCAAAGTGAAACGCTTTTAATAATGAAACGCCTCTTTAATTAAGCATGTTCCAGTATAGCTAGAGGGCTGAAAATTTTAGGACATGTAGCCGGGGTAAAATGACCATCTTGGATGAAAACTGGAACCGGTTCAAATGATTAAAATAAGTTGAGACTAATATAAGTGAAACTAACCGAAATTTGAATCGACGAGTAACCTACACTAACCCAATCTATTAAAATTGATTTTAACGTATCGGAACCGCTTCAAATGACTAAAATAAGTTGCGAATAAGTGAAACCAACCGAAAGTTGATTGAACTACTAACCCAAATTAACCAAATCTATCAAAATTTATTATAACGTATCGGAATCGGTTCAAATGACTAAAATAAGTTGAGACTAAGGGAAACTAACCGAAAGTTGATTGGACAACTAAACCAAACTAACCAAATCTACTAAAATTGATTATAACGTATCGGAACCGGTCCGGATGTCAAAATTCAATCAGTTACACGTACTATTAACATATGTCAAAAGAAACAAATAATTATGTATATTACGAGTATGTCATGATGGATATATCGTTGTAATGTAATTGTAATATGTCAAATATATGTTAAAATATTGTATATTCATTCCTTATTAAAATACGACAATGTACGATTCTGTCAATCAGACGTTTTAAGAAAATGTCAAATGTGACAGATAAATATATTCGTCAATATTTCCCTTAATATAACAGATATCGAAAAAATTGTTAAACAAAACATTTGTATTTTTCGATGCTCTATCGTTTGGAAATAAAATATGGCACGTACAACTGTCACCTTTGACAGTTATAGCTGTCAAATTAGTTTATATTAATCTGACATATGTCAAAATACATTGTTAACATTTTGACATTTTTAAGTGTTATATTTTGACATATATTATTAATCATTAATAAATGTAGCTAATTTTCTGTTACATATTATGGGTTAATATGACAGTGAGAGATGTTACATAAGTTTTTATTTTTTTACCACTACTTTAATGTCGTCATTTGATATATGCCATTTTTTTAAATAATATGTCTAAATTATTTATTAAATATATATTATTATGACTGTCTTCTTAAATTAACCCATTGTTTTATGTAAACTGTTTGTGTAAATGTGGATATGATTAACCAATATATCTTTGTCTTATCAATTGTATAGTATTACGCTATCTTTTATATGATAACAACCATATTTGAACTTGACACATGAAAACAATGAAAAAATTTTATAACGGAACACCATATATGTTTCAGGTATATTTTCAATTATCTATAGAATAATGACAGTTGGAATTAGTTGGTTTGTGCAGAAAAATATGTTTTGAATTTCTCTACAATATATCTTAATACTTTTTTTCGATAGGACCTTTAATAACAAAGTTATTTCGAATAATTCGTAAATGAATCAAACTTTTTCGGTTTCCTATTGTATTTCATTAATTTTTTCTCACTTAACTATTAACTAAACAGAAACATACCACAATTTTTGTATAGCTTTTATTACTCTATCAATTACCGATTTTTAATTTAGAAGAACACGAACCTTTTTAAAAAATGTTATGAGAGAGCGGCACAGACGCATGTCTGCATCCGTTACGTCAAAGATTTAGTGAATGTTGGAGCCCAACGAAGGTATGGTATTTTTAAGTGGAACATATTAATATGGTGATCATCCACCTTCTTTGTTTGTTTTAGTTTCGGACCCTATTGCATTGCAATCTTAAATGATTAAAAATATATGTCAAGATATAATACTTAAATATGTCAAAATGTTAACAATGTATTTTGACATATGTCAGATTAATATAAGCGAATTTGACAGCTGTAACTATCAAATGCGGCAGTTGCACGTGTCATATTTTATTTCCAAACGATAGAGCATCGAAAAATACAAATCTTTTGTTAAACAATTTTCCGATATCTGTTATATTAAAGAAAATATTGACGAATATATTCATCTGTCATTTTGACATTTTCTTAAAACGTTTGATTGACAGAATCGTACATAGTCGTCTTTTAATAGGGAATGAATTTTCACTATTTTAACATACATTTTGTATTACAATGACATTACAACGATATATCCATCATGAAATATTCGTATACATCATTATTTATTTCTTTTGACATATGTTAATAGTACGCGCAACTGATTGACTTTTTACATCTGGACCAGTTCCGATGCCTCATAATCCATCTTAATAGATTTGGTTAGTTTGGGTTAGTCGTCCAATCAACTTTCAGTTAGTTTCACTTAGTCTCAACTTATTTTAGTCATTTGAACCGGTTCTGATACGTTGTAATCAATTTTGATAGGTTGGTTAGTTTGGGTTAGCAATCCAATCAACTTTCGGTTAGTTTCACTTATTCTCAACTTATTTTAGTAACTTGACGCAGTTCCGACACATAATAATCAATTTTAATAGAATTGGTTAGTTTGGGTTAGTCGTCGAACGATTTTCGGTTAGTTTCAATTAGTCTCAACTTATTTTAATCATTTGAACCGGTTCCGATACGTCATAATCAATTTTAAGAGATTTGGTTAGTTTGGGTTAGTCAACTTGGGGTTAGGTTTACTCTAATCTCAACTTATTTTACTTATTTGAGCCGGCTCCGATACGCTATAAACAATTTTAATAGATTTGGTTAGTTTGGATTAGTCGTCCAATCAACGATACGACAATTTCATAACGCGAGACGAAAACATAAGCCATCTCGTGATGCAACCTTGAAAAACCACTCTTATGAAACCAAAGAAGTATTCACTTCAAAAAGGTTAGAACGCGACAAGTACAGTAAACTCTGAGTTAAACCGTTAAATCCTAAAAGATAACTACTATTCATAATACATTTCTAATAAAGTAAATAATAAACATGTAATTAATTACATGTTTTATCAGTGTATAGCATTTCTTTTCCCTTCATTACTTTTATCTCAGTGTATTAAACCGGCCATCTGTCACATATGACAAATTGAACTTGGCTCTCCAACTTCAAAGGTGCCGACGGGTTTTGTCGCTTCTCTGCGGTTGTTATTCTCGGCTGCGGCTGCGCAGATTGTATCTTGGATCTGTCCAACTTCCTGTGTTTCAGTTTGTTGTCTATGTGTTTGTTCCTCTGATGTGGTTCATTTAGGTTGTTGCTTTTTGATGCATCATCTCTCCTGTTGATATGTCTTCTTTTTTCTATTTCTATGGCTTCTCTGATGGTACGTGTTCGAAAGTGCTTTATGGGAGCGATCTATTTTGCTTCTTGGAAATTTATTGTTTGCCCTGTTTCTTGGTGATGTTGAAACAGAGCTGAGGTGGTTTGTTTGTTTCTTGTGCTGTTGATGTGCTCCTGTACTCTGGCAGAGATTCTTCTGTTTGTTTGGCCGATGTATTCCATGGCACAGTTCTTGCAGGGGATGCTGTATACCCCGTGGTTTTCCAAAGGTATTTTGTCTTTGGGGTTGCCTATAATCTGGTGGATCGTTGTTGGTGGTTTATAGATTGTTGTTATTTGGTGTTTCCTTAGGATTCTTCCAATTATGTCTGTTACGCCTTTTATTTATGACCGACAACTAGGTCTGGATTCGTCGTACTCTTTCTTGTTTGTTGTTGGGTTTGTAGCTCGCTTAGAAGCCTTTTTGATGTGGTGTTCTTTGTAGTTGTTCTGTTTCAGAGCTGTTTTAATGTTGTGGAGTTCTTCTGAGCGATTTGAGGATTTAGTTAATTGGATGGACCTGGAGATCAGAGTATCGGCTACTGATTGTATCTGAGAAGGATGATGGTGGGACTCTGCGTTTAAGTATCTATTGGTATGAGTTGGTTTCCTGTAAACTGTGTAGTCGATGGATAAGTCGTCTTTTTTTATAATTAAAAGGTCCAGGAAGGGTAGTTGACCGTTTGCTTCTACCTCAAGTGTAAATTGTATTCGGTGGTGTATTTTGTTGAGCTCTTCTAAGAACAGGTCTAGATTCGCTCTACCGTGTGGCCATATAATGAAAATGTCATCCACATATCGCTTCCAAGAGGTTGGCTTCATTTCATCCACCAGATAATAGGCAACCCCAAAGACAAAATACCTTTGGAAAACCACGGGGTATACAGCATCCCCTGCAAGAACTGTGACATGGAATACATCGGCCAAACAAACAGAAGAATCTCTGCCAGAGCACAGGAGCACATCAACAGCACAAGAAACAAACAAACCACCTCAGCTCTGTTTCAACATCACCAAGAAACAGGGCACACAATAAATTTCCAAGAAGCAAAACAGATTGCCCCCCCGTCGACAAAAATTGGTACACATATCAGGGATAATCATAGAAGTATGCCAGAGATAGCACAATGCATTTGCATCCCGTCAGGGTGTCTCAAAAAAATTAAAATTCAGAAAAACAAGGAATAAATTCTCGGTGCCCTTAGAATCAAATTAGTTTACTAACCTTATTAATCGATGTGCGTCGACAAAAATTGGTACATATATCAGGGATAGTCATAGAAGTATGCCAGAGATAGCAGAATGCATTTGCATCCCGTCAGGGTGTCTCAAAAAAATTAAATTTCAGAAAAACAAGGAATAAATTCAGGGTGCACTTAGAATTAAATTAGTTTACTTGCCTTATTAATCGTTGTACGTCGACAAAAATTGGTACACATATCAGGGATAGTCATAGAAGTATGCCAGTGTGTGTACCAATTTTTGTCGACGCACATCGATTAATAAGGTTAGTAAACTAATTTGATTCTAAGGGTGCGGAGAATTTATTTCTTGTTTTTCTGAATTTTAATTTTTTTGAGACACCCTGACCGGATGCAAATGTATTCTGCTATCTCTGGTATACTTCTATGACTATCCCTGATATGTGTACCAATTTTTGTCGACGCACATCGATCAATAAGGTTAGTAAACTAATTTACATCTATGACGGTTAAAAATTTATCCTTTGTTTTTCTGGTAATTTTTATTTATTTGAGACACTCTGATGGGATTGAAATGCATTCTGCAACTTCTGGTATGCTTCCGTTATTGTCCCTGATATTTCTACCGATATTTGTTAACGCACATCCATCAATAGGGTTGCTAGGCTTATTTAAATCTATAAGGGTGCTAAGAATGTATGGTTTGTTTTTCTGGTCTGGCGTGATGGGACTACATTCTGCTACCACTAGTATAGTTTTATGACGTTTCCTTAAGTTTTCACAAGTTTTTTTTATGGCATTCGCTTCAATTAATTATCTTTTTTTTCCGGCCGGCTTTAAAATTGTAGGCCAAAGCATTGTGACTCGCGTTTATGGCACTGATTCTTATGGAATGCATTCTGTGATGAAATTCTTAGACTTGATATTGGGAAAAGAGTAAAATTAGTGGCATACGCAGACGCGCGACTTGGCCGTAATAATTACAGCAAAACAAAGGAACAAACAGAAGAAACAGCACAGCATGCTATAAACGTAATAGTAAATACACTGAAAGAAATGGGTCTTAAAGTCTCAGTAACCAAAACAGAAATAGTTGCTCTGAGGGGGAAAGGAAAATGATGGACTCTTCTATTAGAATAGAAGACGAAAATATATGCATGGGAAGCATGATCAAATACCTGGGACTATACTTATAGAAAATGGAATGGGAATGGAAACACACATTATAAAAAACTGTGAGAAGGCAAACAAAATCATGAACGACCTAATGAGAATAACATCAAATGTAGGTGGACCTAGGGCGAGTAAAAGAAGAGTACTCATGACCGCAGTAACATCAGTGATTCTGTATGAGGCTCCCATATGGGAACGCGCGCTGAAATATAAGAAATACGAGATGATGCTTGAAAGAATAAATAGAAGAATGGCGATAAGGATAACTTCAGCATATAGAACGGTACCCACAACTGCAGTACTTGTTATCGCAGGAATCGTTCCAATAAGGCTCAGTGTTGAAGAGAGAATAAAAATATACGCAAAGGGACTAGCATACATACGAGAAACGAAAGAAGAAACGATGATGAAGTGGCAAACAATATGGGAGGATTATGAAGGATGGACCAAGGTTTTCATAAAATGTGTTAGAAAGTGGCAAGAAAGAAAATGGGGAGAGGTGAACTACTTCCTTACTCAAGCCATTACTGGACACGGAGCTTTTGGGGAATATCTTCATAGAATTGGGAAGGCAGAAGACAATAAATGCTGGTACTGTGATGGAGCGGACACTGCGAGACACACATTTTTTGAATGTTCAAAATGGGCCGATGTAAGAAGAAACGCAAATACAGCTTGCGGGTCAGTCATAACAGAAATGAATATTGGAGAACTGATGATGGAAAGTGAAAATCTGTGGACCGTGACCACCGGAATGTTGAGAACAATTATGAAGAACAAAATAGCAGACGAAATAAGAATGAGGAGAGTAACGTAGACCTCTGGGTCGTTCTGAAGTAATGCCTCTGGCGGTTTCCGGAACGTCTCCAGCGAACAACGGGGTGAGGTTTGGTGGGTAGGCGGAGACTTGCACCTTGAGCTCTGAGTCCCTCACTCTCTGCACAATAGAACCTATCTGCAGAGATAGAACATGAGTTTCCTCACCCGTCAAAAAAAAAAAGATATTATTCGTATTGCATAGCACCCAGACGCAAGTCTCGCAGAAATGTTGGAAACATGCTTAGCAAACTTCAGGGCTCTATCTATATATACCCCTAGAAAACTCACAACATCCGCACAACCTACACTCATATGTTATCAATTGAAACATCATCACACTTAAAGCTGACAACGTTGGTTTTTGAAGCGTTAAAAACAAAAGGTTGGAATCGCACCTCGCACCACCTTCCAATCCTTGCCAGATCACTATTAATAATTACCCCCAGTAACTTGACATCCCGGTGGTGCCAGAGGATAGTCGTGTCATCCGCGAAAATCGTAAAATAGCCATCAATGTCAATAGAGGGGAGATCGTTGATATATGACAGGAACGACAGTGGCCCCAAAACCGATGCCTGAGGGACACCGGCTGTCGTCATCATAAGCGTTGACACCCGACCTCCCAACACCACTGTCTGAGAGCGATCCGACAAGTAGGACCTGAACAAGTCCAAGGCAACACCCCTGAAACCATAAACTTCAAGCTTCTGCAACAGTATTCTGTGACTCACGCAATCGAATGCTTTCGACAAATCACAGAACACTGCCGCAGCCGCTTCACCCTCATTCAGGTGGAGATACAATTTTTCCAAAAAGGAAAAAAATGGCATTGTTAGTGTAGAGTGCCGAAATCCAAACTGCTCCGACCTCAGAACGGAATGCCTCTGCAAAAACGCCAAGGCCCTTCTTTTCACCGGCTTCTCCACAATCTTCGAAAGTGTCGGGAGTAGAGATATATGCCTGTAACTTGAAGGGTCTCCATGTTCACCACCCTTAAAAAGAGGTAAAACCTGCTGAGCTCTCTTAAGGCAAGATGGAAATGTTCCTTTACAAGACGTGTCATTTATATAGGCTGCCATAGCCGCAAGAGCTTCATCCGGAAGAGCAAGGAAAATTCGCAGTGAAATCTCGTCCCAACCTGATGCATTTTTATTTTTTATTTCCCCAAGTATCTCATTTAGTTCATAAATGCCAGTCGGAGTCAAATAAAACGAGTCACAGACCAAAACTTTTCCCATCAGATAATCCAGTGGACTTCTTGGATTATTTATTTTTTTCGAGAGTGAGGAAGCAATTGCGCAGTAAAAGGAATTCAATCGGTCCACAGAGATGTCATTGGAGGCCTGCAAAGGAGCATTTTAAGATCCTTTACACAAATAGAGCACTATGTAAAAATCGACCTCTCCTATTGGTCGATCCATCTCGTATTACAATATGTCTTCGTGATGCAATCAATTTGTGGCAAGAGCTCTCGTGGTCGAGAGGTTTAGATGGCTGGGTCTCACCTGGACGGTCCGGGTTCAAACCCCGTTGCTTTTTTTTATTTTTTTTTTAAGATTATATTTCTAAACAGTTTTTTTTCTTGATTTTGGGTTCGTCTTGGATTAGTTTGTGTTAGCACTTGGTTAGTTTCCTGTTTTTGAGCTCCCGTAGCGAGCGGAGGGCCATGCGGATCGACCAATAGGAGAGGTCGATTTTTACATAGTGCTCTATTTGTGTAAACGATCTTAATATGCTGCAAAGGACTGCACCCCGCACGCAGCTCATTTGAGGCTGATTTTCATATATAGGACTGTGCACCGACTGTGCGCCTTATACCATGCCGTCGCGTCGCGGGTCTTCTACATTTTCACAATAGGTCTGGACGACCGCAACACGGTCGTAGCACAGTCCTTTATTACAGGGCTTTAGTGCGTTTTATATGGAACATACAATTTTTTGATTTACAGTGAAAGCGACACCGTAGGTGCACGGTAGGCGCACAGTCCTATATATGAAAATCAGCCTTCACGATCCTCCATACTTCCCTTGGTCTGCTATTTGCAGTATCAAGTTTTTCACCATAGTAGAGAACTTTAGCAGTCCTAACAGTTCTTCTATATACCCTACGATAATTATTGTAGTATGATACAAAAAAACACTAACAATAGCATATTTACGGATAAAGTGCAAAGCACGCATGTTCCTGGCAGAGATCCTCAATCCCAGTGTAAACCATTTTTTTTTATTTTTACGTGTACGAAGTCCCAAAGGAAATGCTGTATCAAAAATCTGAAAAAGTGTACCGTGCAACCTTTCAAGTGGATCATCATAGCTCAAGACACCATTCCAGTCCAGATCGCCACACAATCTCGAATCTCGAGAACCTACCATAACCATCCCCGTTATAAATTCTACACCTAGTCCTTCCCGGAGTGGCTCCAAGATTTTCCAATTCAAATTCACACAATACAGTCTCATGGTCAGATAACCTAGCTGATATGACGTCACATTTTACCTTATCAGAAACAATTGGAACATTGGAAGACATATTCATAGATAAAGGTTATTGGACATATTCCTGAAGATTGCCATAATGCATCGAAAGCAAAACCATCTATTCACTCGTAAAATTGCCGAAATATTTTACGGTTTTCTGCTTGTCTGAAGTATTTCCTAAACTCGTGCGAAACATAGTTATGTTTATGTTATAAAAGTTTTTTGCAGCAGAGATCACGAGGTTTACGAATTACGAATCCGAGATTGATTTTTTTGAAAATAACTAGGTATAAGGTAATGGTATGCGTTGGCTGGCACGTGCGCTTATTATATTTTGATTATAAAAACTATTATTTTAATTTTATCGTTAAAATACCAAGGGGCCTTATCGTTCGAAGAAATTATGATACTCAACATCAATTTTTTGATACCTAGTTATTATTTTAGCCTTGAGCCTTATAAATATTAAATAAGCCCCAAAACTTGGCCCTTCGCGCGGTAACCTTCCTAAATTTAATCCCAAGTTGACAAATTATTCAGCGGTCATATCGAATCGATAGAAAAACGAATAAAAAATTGATCATCTGCTCCGATGGCCGAAATTAAAATTTCACCCGTTGCTTCAAAATCATCACAGTCTGGCCAATTTTAGCTCTATCGATTCCCCTAGTGCGCAGGCGCGTACGCATCGACCAGCTGAATTTTCATCCATAAAGATATGGCTAGCACGTGAATACATCATTTGGTTGACTATAATTCCAAGAGAGTTAGCGAGAGTTGATCGGCAGCATCCCTATGAAATGCGATGTTTTAGTTTAGTTTTAAAATGATGATAGTGGTCTATTTAATATGCGCTTGTTACTATATTTTTCCTCCTTTGCTTGGTAAGTTTTTTAAATTGATACTCTACTCCGAGCCAACTAGGTAGATATATGGTAGATATGGTTTAAATATGTACCTAGTAATATTCGTAAAAATAGTATATAAAAAATATGCAAATTATTAATACCATAATTTAAATAATATTTATCATGCTCATAAATACCAAAATTAATTTTTCAGAAATGATTTTAGTTGTTACTTGAATTTTGTCGATTTTTAATATGGATTATATTCATTAAAAGTGATTTTTTTCCCTTTAATGAAATTCATTAAGTTATAGATGTTTCATTAAGTACAGGATCGTAACCAATAAAGATACAACATAGCAACATCATAGCGATATTTGGTCAATTTTAACAGTTCATAGTTCCTATTTATTTAGTAAATTTTGGAAACTAAAGTACTTATTTGTGATTATTATGACTAGTTGTAGAAATAATATTGTAGGCAACTCATACTTAATGATTATTAAGACACTGCCAATCATTATGACAGTCGCTTACGACTTGTCTTTTATAATAGCGATCATGAAATGTTCATCGCATAATACAGATACTATTTAATAATGACTTTGGCAAAATTTTGTTTGCAATCTTTAGGCGACTAAGTTAGAGTTTGGGTTACTTTGGAACTTTGGAATACACTAAAACAGGGTTTTATCCACAATATCGACACCATTACGAGATGCTTAAACTCAGTTTTAACCATCTTCTGATGATAACATGGCTAGCGAAACGGGGGTGGAATGCACAATAGTAATATATTAAGATACTAGTTTTAAAAAACCATATTTTTTCAAACGACCACGAAATTAGGAAACAATCACCCACCTCACAATATCCCCCTGGCAAGTTTTGAACACAATCCTTTATAATATATTTTTTCCTTCCCCAGTTTGTCAAGAATTTTAAAATTAAGATTTTTGTCCTTATTTAATTTTTTTACTTTTTATTCTTATTAGCAGTTGGAGATATAAATGAAAGACAGCTAGGATTGCTTTTATAATATATTAAAAATATAAACTTGTTTTTAACATAAAAATTTATCACTATGAATCTAGGAGCATGAAATAATATTATTTCGAAATTTGAGGAATACAGGTATCTACGAGTGTACAGGATGTCCAATTTTCGATGGTTTTACGGGGTATCTCCTTTATTATTATATATAGAGAGTTGCGGTTTTCGCATTACTGTGTTACTTTTTTGTGAAACAAAAGATACCGTGAACAGAATTTTCATAGCCTGTTTTGTTTTTAAGATACAGGATTTTGAAAATATTGCATTTTTGAGCATGCCTCGTATCTCAGCTATCTGATATGTTATCGAAAAGGTAAAAACTTATATAACTTTTTCCGTAGAATCCAATGCCGCCTTCAAAATGAGTATACGGGGTCTGGTCAAAAAATTATCGGGCCCTACTTTATTTTTTTAAATGGGACCCCCGATATATTTTTAGATGATTTGGTTAAGCTTTTTACGCGCGTTTCGAAAATATATAATATTATATATTTATATTTAATAGAGCGTCGAATATTTGCATTTTTTATTTAAAACATACATTTTTTGCTAGTAGGCCGTGGCAGAGACCTTTAGAACAATACCACAGCTTATTCAATAACCAGCTATTCATCTCTATCGAAATCGGAAAGTTGGACTGTCGGGCACTACACATCCTGACAGTGCCCTTAGCGGTTCAGTTTCACGGTCTCGTGATTTTTCAGGCCATGTAATGACACGAAACGAACTGAATTTAAAATGAATATTCCCTTCAAAATCCACGACAAATTCGCCCGAAGCTACGGCTATTGCCCTAAAAAGACCGGAAATTTCGGATTTTTATACAATTTTGCCATTTAAAATCGTTTTCAAACGGATTTTAGACTATAAAACATCGTATTTTAAATTAAACGAATTGTCAAAATTATAATTTAGATGCCCAGACGTTTACTCATGGCCCTCTTCTAAAATTTTCACTTGACTTTCCCAAATCAAAGGATGCCGCCGCAAGATGAGTAGCTGGTTATTGAATAAGCTGTGACCAGCGAATATTAACTACGACAAGAAGGTCCACTTAATGACAAGAGAGCACTACAAAGGGATCGTCGTTTAATTTCTTCGTTGCCTGGTAACGATCGGCGAATTTTGCCGCACACAGGTTGAATTTAAATAAAAGCTGGCCATAAACGATATTTTCGTTTGCGGTATATTTAATCAAATTTATGACGAAATTATTTATAGCACTCTAGCACTCTATTTGGCTTTGGAAAAACACAATTGATATCTTCTGAATCGTTTGCAGCGCCCTGTCAAACTTACGTTATGGTTTTTTTTATTATTATCACCAAATAAATATTTTGATTAAGTTTGTATTCAACTGGCTGTTTCAAAAATCTGTTAACGTTTTTAATTAATTATTATTGATAACAATACTCAAGGTATGTAATAACTAATATTTAAAAGATTTTGATTTTGTGCTAATGATTTCACTATATTTCCGAATACTAATATTCTGACAAAAGACATCAAGAAGAAAATGTTGCTCGATTTTTCCCCATCTTTTAATATTTAATTAAATTTTGGCCTTTTGGGTGTTTTTAAAAATTGGTTAAAGGTTTCGCACAATATTTTTACTGTATATTTCATTCCTATTTTGTAATACAATACAACTAAAAAATAGCGATATTATCTTATATTGACTCGACTATATCATTTAGGCATGAAAATTAATCTGACAAAAGGATGAGCTGGTCTATGGCCGTCGCGTCAAAGGTCGCCTGCCAACATGATTGTTTTATTTGTATCATGGCCTGCCGATATCGTTGCCGCCGCGGAAAGTGATCCTTCTTATCGAATAGTTTTGCCCAAATACATAATAAAAAGATAAAGACTGATATACTACACAGCTAACGTGCTAACACTCCGTTGAGGATATGTGTTGGTGTTATACCTAACTGTGCAACAACTGAAGTACTGAAGCCAGATTATCAGAAAATGGCGCGTCGAAATGAGGAGCATTATAAGATCCTTTACACAAATAGTGCCCTATAAAAAATCGGCCTCTCCTATAGGTCAATTCACATGGCCCTCCGCTCGCTTCGCTCGCTACGGGGGCTCAAAGAAAGGAAACTAACCAGGTGCTAACCCAAACTAACCTAAGACATACCCAAACTAATCCAAGACGTACCCAAAATCAAGAAAAAAACTGTTTAGAAACATAAACTTAAAAAAAATAAAAAAAAGGAATGGGGATCGAACCCAGGCCGTCTAGGTGAGACTCAGCTGTCTAAACCTCTACACCACGACACTCCCGAGAGCTCTTGGCAGAAATTGATTGCATCACGAAGACATATTGTAATACGAGATGGATCAACCAATAGGAGACATTGATTTTTACATAGTGTACTATTTGTGTAAAGGATCTTAAAACGCAAATGAGGATCCCTTATTGGCTAAATTTGTAACGTGCGCAGCTTTCCCTGCTGCTGTCTTGTTTGAGCATTTACGTTTCTCTGTTTTTTTTTTTTGCTTCATATATTGTACTGAAAGTATTTTCAAATGTCATTTAAATTACCCTTAACTCAACGCATTATTAAATTATTGGAATTTTAAAAGCTATATCTGTTGTAAAGTCATCGGTACCGGGTGGGCAAGAAATTGAATAATCGATTAAACGCTTAGTATTTTAGCAAACAACTGAATAACCGATTAATCGATATAATCGATCATCGATATTTTCTGAAATATTAATCGATAAGTCGATTAATCGGTAATTTCTTAAAAGTGAATCGAATAATCGATTATTGTCGCCCACCCCTAATCCCATAATATTGTAGTAAGTGAAACTGAAGCTTAAATTTCGGCAGAATCATTATTGCTGATGCAAGACTGATGTTATTATAAAAAGAGGTAATAAATACTTTGGCTGAATCAGCAGATAAAAATTTATAATTTAGTTTTAATTTGTAAATATGGCTTTAATATTACCTTGGGATAGTCAGAATATAAGCAAGTGTTTTTGAACAACAGCCGCACTGATGCTTCTGTATTTTTTACTAGTTTCGTTCTTATTAGATTAATTTAAGAAAGAAAACGATAACTCAGAAATACATGTATGGCAAAATTTCAGGCCCTCATCAACGCGTTTCTGTCGTCCGCTTAACATTCATTTTGTTCGTGTGACCTGAATTAACCTTTGTAAAAACAAAATTTGGATCATCGAATTAAAAATTTAAAACCCTTTTCTTTACACGAAGAAGCCCTTAATTTTCAAATTCATTTTCTAAAACGATTTGTGAACATACAAATGATTTTTATACATGATTTTTATCGTTAGTGATAATTGATACTCCCTATATATAAATATAGATGATGAGCAAAAAATTCAACAATTATTTCTCTAAAACACGATATATTAAACGTGTAATACTTAATAACTTGTATGTCTTATTTCTGGTAAACCTTATTATGGCCAGCTTTCCTAGAAATTTGACCAGTGTGCGCCGGGTCCAAAGGTCACATGCCAGTATCATGCTAGTTTTCGCGCGGGGAAGGAGACATATCGTTGACGTGCCGCCGCGGAGAGTGAATCTTCTTATCGTAGTTATTATTCGCTGCTGTGACAATACATTTCTAACTTTTCAACAATTTTAATTAATAACTAAATGCGACTTATACAAATCAAACACAAAACCTGGTTTTACTAAGAAATATAAAAATAATAATAATTGTAACCCGGCCTCTAAACGCCTTGTTACCACAACGACGGCCCACACGGCTACGCGACCCGGCAACTCTGGCAGCCCATTTTTAATCTTAAGTCTTAATTAAACCTGTGACCTGGCCTGTGTGTTAACCTTTCATATAAGAACATAAACAGAGAAAATGTCTCTGATAAGAAGTACCTAGTACCTACGTAATTCTTGGTTTTTTGAAATTCTCCTAAGATGTTAAGTGTAACCGCATGTTACGAAAATCACAATAAAATCAAGTTAAGAAAAATCCTTTTTTGTAATGTTTATAAATACTGTTCAAATTGTTCTCCATTATATCTCACGCACGTTTCACACATAGTGCGTATGCGCCTTAAAGCATTCAAAATAATAATCGGTCGCGCTTGTAAGTATCTGAAAGTCTTTTCGGTAGCATTTTTTAACTCTTGCACTGTTCGATATTGCATTTTATAAATTTTATTTTGTAGGTATCCCCATAAAAAAAAATCCAAAACGTATAGATCCGGTGACCTTGGTGCCCATCTTATAGGTCCATTTGTTCCAATCCAGTGCTCTGGAAAGTTATTATCAAGATACGTTTTGACAATTTGCGCATTATGAGCTGCAAAAACAGGTTATTATTAAGACGCGCCAAAGGAACATCTTTTCTTATTTCCGGTACAACGTTACTCAGAATGTCGAGCTAATTATTCCCAGTAAGGCTGCCTTCAAATATGTGATATTTGATTTTACTTCCCAGAATAAAACAGGAAACATTAAAGCCAAACCTGTCTTGCCGTTCACGTGGAAATGCAACATGGTTATTTTCCTGTGACCAAAATCAGGGCCTATTTTATCACTAGGCCTACTAGGCCCGTGCCTAGGGCCCACAATATCAAAGGGCCCGAAACGGCAAGCATAAAATCATAAAAAAAATGCAAAAACAATAATACTACTATAATAAATGCGATTTCATAATATACCTACAATAAGAGCCTTTTTTTATTTCATAATCCTAATTTGCAAAGCGTAGTGCTGCGGCACGCAAGAAAAAGAATACTGTAGAAATGTGCTATTAAGGGTAGTTGCAGCTATTAAATTTTTATCAAAAAATGGTTTAGCATTTTATAGTTCCAGGACGAAACTTTTTACCAAATGGTAATAGTAAATGGTAATTTGTTAAGCTCGATGGAATTTCTTAGTGAGTTTGGGTTTGACCCATTTTGAGCTGGACATCTCCAAAAAAATATGGTAATCCTGGAAGTGGACATGTTAGTTATCTTTCATCAGCCATTTGCAGTGAATTTATTAATCTACTTGCAAAAGAAGTAACAAATTTCACGACAAAGGAATTACAAACGGCCAAATATTTTGCGATTATAGTCGACTCAACACCAGTCGTTTCTCATATCGATCAATTAACTCTTATTATAAGATATAATTTACCTAATGGCTAGCCAGTAGAAAGATTTTTAGGCTTTTTGCCAATTTTTTCTCATACTGCCGAAAGCCTATCACATGCTTCACAGAATAAATTAGAAGATTTCATGATCAATATAAATTACTGTAGAGGCCAAAGTTATGACAATGCTGCTAATATGTCTAGTAAATATAACGGATTGCGGCAAAAATTAAGGAATCATCCCCAGGTTTTTTCTGCAAAGCTTCGGCACACCATGAGGGCCCTCGTAGCCTCAGTTATAGCTCCTTCAATGTGTTTATTCCATTTCAGTTTGCAGCCCAGCGTTATGCTTAGATATCTGTCGAAAAGTGCCCACTTTTTACCATGTTCCAGCCATTCTTTAAACTTAGTAGGTAATAGCGCTGCTGAAAGTTGTTTAGAAGCAGCTAGATATTTTGAAAATGTACAGTATTTATACATTTTTTTTCGGCATCTACTCATAGATGGAATGTACTTCAAAAATGCCCAGAAATGTTAAAACCTAAACCGCCAATGGTTAAAAAACTATGCGATACAAGATGCTCGGCTAGAGCTGATGCTATAAAATCAATTGCACTTGGTTTTAATCAAATAAAATTAGCGTTAAAAGAGTTGAATGGAGGAATGACAAATTCAGCCACATTTTTATAAAGATGAAACGTCAAGAGTTCGCAAGAGAAAGCAGTCTTTTGATGATGGACCAGCACAATACATTATTTTAAATAGTTCCGAGAATTTAAAGATTAATGCTTTTTTCCCATATTATCACATAACTATCACTAACTCAAACTAATTACAGAATTAAAACTGAGAATGAATTTGTATGAGTCTGTAAACGAAGTTTTTGGTGTAATTTTTAAGGAACCGTCAAGTGAACGTTTTAATATTAGTGTAAAAAATATAGAACACTTTTATAATATGGATGTCGATGTTCGTGATATTTTTTTTTTCAAATGTTGAAATATTGTACAAATATTTAACAATTCCTATTAGCAATGCATCGGGTGAAAGATCCTTTTCTACTTTAAAACGAGTCAAATCTTATTTAAGAAACTCATTAAATGAAGAGAATCTTGCATCCTTAGCTGTTTTAAATGTCCAATGCGATATTTTGGATAAATTAAACAAAGATGGGATAATCAATAAATTCTCCGAAATAAAAGTAAGGAAGAAAATTTAGACAATGGCCTATCTAGTTATTAACAATGTTATTAAATCATAACTACTCGTTTTCCTTTATTTATTATTAGTCATGCTTAACTTTTGAATGAATTGTTTTGTTATTTGTTTTATCTATCTAATTATCTAAATATATTAATTTTTTCATTTTATTTTTTTTTACATGGACGTCCTCATAACAAAAATTAAAACAGAATTATACGGAGCAAGACGGGGCCCGAAAATTTGATGGTGCCTAGGGCCCACCTCAGTTGAAAATAGGCCCTGACCAAAATCTAGCATTATGCCGGTTAAATATACCAGCACTGGTAAAATGCCCCTCATCCGACCATATCACGGTCCTTTCGAAATTATTTTGTGTGTTCAGCATTTGTAAATACCAATTACGAAACTCTATTCGACGTTGTGCGTCACCAGGATGTAAATTTTTAATAGAAGTTTTTCGCATCCAACACATAAATTAGAAAAGGAGGTTTTTTCAGCTCGTCCAAAGCTACGGCCATCGCCCTAAAAAGACTGGAAATTTCGGATTTTTATACAATTTTGCCATTTAAAATCGTTTTCAAACGAATTTTAGACGATAAAGGTGAATACTCACCTGCGTGAATTTCGCCTTTTTTTGACAGGTGTCCATTTTTCGCGCGAATGTAGATTTTCGTTCATACTCATGCAACGCGAAATTTCGTCCGCGAATATTTCGCTAAAAAGTTAAAACAGTTTTAACTTTTTTACGAATTCCGCCAATTTTGTGACGCGAAAACCAACACAGAGACGGTTTGTTATTGTTTAACGGACCCATTTTATGTAGGAGCAAGTCAAACTGAATTGGATTCATTCTTAAATAATTTAAAAAATTACTGGTATCAGTTAAACGCATCATTGCAATTAAATTGTGAAAATCCCCTTGTGTTTTTCTTTGCAAAAATATAGTTCTGATCCACATTTTTTTCTTTGATGCCTTTTGGTTAGTGCAAGTGTTTGGCTTTTATGGTAATTACCAAAAAGACTCAAAAGGTACATCGCATGATAAAACCTACACATATAAAAATTATAATTATTAGAATCCATTTCATAGGTACCCTAAGAATTCTAAGGTTATGGTATGGTTATTGTTTTTTTTATCGATGAAAACAAAATTGACCATATTGACATAAGAATTCGCCGCCGAAGAAAAATTTTTTTGCCGCGAATAATTCAACCTGGAAATGACAGTGTTTATGTCAAAAAAAGGGCGAAATTCGCGTAGGTGGTATTAGGCTTTAAACATCGTATTTTAAATTAAACGAACTGTCAAAAGTATTATTCAAATGCCCAGACGTTTAGAAAAATATTAAGTCAAGGCTCTCTTCTAAAATTTTCATTTGACTTTCCCAAGTCAAAGGATGCCGCCGCAAGATGAGTAGCTGGTTATTGAATAAGCTGTGGTATGACTGTAAATAATAATAATACTAATTCACTATTCTGACATAAACCACATAAAACTCACAAAGTGACATTTGCTTCAATTATTTGCATTGATTATTTTTAATCCGCCATGGCCTACTAGCAAAAATGTATGTTTTTTTAAAAAAATTTAAATATTGGACTTAATATTAAATATAGATATATAGTGTTATATATTTTTGAAAAGCGTGTAAAAAGCTTAACCAAATCATCTAAAAATATAGAGGGGGTCCCTTTTAAAAAAATTAAGTAGGGCCCGATAACTTTTTGACCAGACCCCGTATACTCATTTTGAAGGCGGCACTGGATTCTACGGAAAAAGTTATATAAGGAACAGTTTTTACCTTGTCGATAACTTATCAGATAGCTGAGATACGAGGCATGCTCAAAAATGCAATATTTTCAAAATCACCCTGTATCTTAAAAACAAAACAGGCTATGAAAATTCTGTTCACGGTATCTTTTGTTTCACAAAAAAGTAACACCGCAACTCTCTATCTACAATAATAAAGGAGATACCCCGTAAAACCATCGAAAATTGGACACCCTGTACAGAGTTATCCAAAGAGTTTTTTGCTGAACATATCCGAATTCGCGGGAGAAAATTACATAAGATGGCTATTTCAGTTTTTTTTTATAAAAGTACAGGGAAAGTCAAAAAATCGCCTTGTCTAGTCCTCGTTGGATAACCCCGTACAGGGTGGCCAACTAAGGATGCGAGGTAATGTATCTGGGAAACTATCCATCGTAGAGACTTGCGGCAAAAATGTAATTACTAAAACTGTCAAGAGAAAAACCTGGAAAATATTTTGAAGTTTCTAAAATGACCACTAGAGGGCGTAACTGCAATCTTGATTCTAATAAAGTGATGTTTCTGTGAATTCCGCTATATTAACCTAATAAAAAAATTCAACATATTTGAAGTTGAGGATAATGTAAAACTTTTTTGTTTAATGCTTTTTGCTGTATCTCTAAAAATAAAGTGGTGGGGGGTATTCAAAGTTTTTTTTAAATAACACCCTGTATCTGCGAAACAACTAAGCCGATTTTAACAAACTTGGGTTAGTTCAAAGGAGCTATTCTTTAGCTACAAATGTTGTATTATTTAAAGTTTCGTTAGTTTCACATGTCGCCGCTAGAGGGCTATTTTCGACATTCCGACAGAAATGGTTAATTTTCTCGAAAAAATTAAATGCATTGATATGATTATTTCCCATGAAAAAGTAGCAAATAATGGCTAAACAAGCTCGCGAAAACCGCATCTCGATATCTTGTTCCTAACCCAAAAAATATAGGCAAAAAAAATTATTACTGAGGAAAATCCCCTAATTTTTCTTTTTTTTACTATATTTATCTCGAATTTTCTCCTTTATAACAGTTGTGGCCCTGAAAAGGACCGATTTAAAAAAGGAAGGTTCTTAGTGCCACCGCAAATGCTCGAAATGCTGACCATCACGCTAAAAGAGAAAATTCGAGATAAATATGGTAAAAAAAAAATTAAGGGATTTTCGTAAGTAATAAATTATTTTGCCTATATTTTGGGTTAGGAACAAGATATCGAGATGCAGTTTTCGCGAGCTTGTTTAGCCATTATTTAGCTACTTTTTCATGGGGAAAAAATCATATGAATGCATTTAATTTTTTTGAGAAAATTAACCATTTCTGTCGGGATGTCGAAAAGAGTGCTCTAGCGGCGACATGTGAAACTAACGAAACTTTAAATAATACAACATTTGTAGCCCAAGAATAGCTCTGCTTTGAACCGTCGATCGAAGCGGACTGGATTTTGCGGGGTCTCCAGTGAGAACGAGCCCGCCCGCGATTCTAACCGAAACTCGTGTTCTTTTGTAACTCGTATAGTCTAATAGTACATTGTGCTTATTTCTCATGCTCTAGCTCGGGTTTGTTATCAAACCCCAGTAATAGAGACAGAGATCTTAACGTTTTTCAGTTTCCGGGGACGGATCCCCGGGCCAATACCACCGCAATGTCCGAGACGGGAAATGATCTCTCTGAGATCTCTCGGGATTCAGACCTGAGCAATCGTGCGAAGACTCTGAAAGAGATAAATAAGGTAGTGACCAACCTGCAAGAGAATCCCAGGTGCGGCGAGTGCCGTCACTGGCTTTCTGTTTTTATGAACGGGCATGCAGCCCATGCCGAACTGGAAGAGGCCTATGTACGAAGCACCATGCACATCCAGCAATCGCACCCTAGAGGAATTAAAAACCGTAAGAAAATGGAGGTTAAATCAAAGATTGATTGCGGACAAAAAACAAAGAGGGCCCAGACGGCACTTAATGTGAGTAATCCCACGTCATCCGGCAAAAGCAGTACATCTCCACTGTTTAAGAAATCAGGTGACAACACCAAAAGTGCAAAGTCCGACATCAACAAAAAAAGTGGCGTGATCGAGAACGCCACAAAAAAAGTCCTTCAATCGACCTCTAAGGAATCACCCGATGTCGCAGCAGGTAAGGTGGCTCCGCCTTCCACGGCAAATGAGGCTCCTCCCATAAGTCTAGATACCCCGTTAGTCACACCCATGAATATAGGCGCTGAATCCTCGACCTCGGCTCTGGTACACCAATTCAAAGTTCCCATGAAAACTCTAAAGTTTAAGCGTAGTATTAAACAAGTGAATCTTGACTATGGCGGCGAGCCAGCAGTAAAATTGAGCAACCGTTTTCAGCCGTTGAGCGATAACGATGGCGATGAAGACACGCAATCTGAGGCTTCGACACAGCCAGCACAACGCAGAGTGATCCCAACGCCCAAGACACCTATTCGAGCGAAAATTACAGCACCACCGCCGATAGTCTGCAAGCAGCTAAGATAAAAGACTATAGTCTAAAATACACAAAAGACTGGATCAATCTAAAGCGGATGTTCGATAATGAGCAACTAGAATACCACTCTTATGCGGAGAAGTCAGCCAGAACCCACGCTTTTGTGTTGAAAGGCCTGGATGGTGGCATTCTATCACAGGAAATTAGAAACGCTCTTATTGAAGAATATGATATGAAAATTAAAGATATTTTTCAAATGAAGAAGACTAGAGTGCCTTTATATCTAGTCATAACAGAAGCCGGCGTCACACTGAAACATCTCAACGCAAAATGCAAATCCCTGATGCAAGTACGCGTATCTTGGGACTACCGCAAATCAGCCAGGCCCATCATGCAGTGCAAGTGATGTCAGGGGCTTGGACATGCCTGGACATTCTGCCAGAGAGCGTGGAAATGCTCCAGATGTGCTGGCAATCACCAGATTGTAGAATGTGAAAGTAGCGTTGAGAAGTGCGCCAACTGCAGCGGGGCGCATAGATCGATAGACATTTCATGCCCGGTCTATAACTACAAGGTGGCAGCCGCCGCAACGACCAGCCAGCAGAGCATATAAACCAGCGCCACAACCTGTCCGTCCAGCATGGCAAGGCAGCAGGAGAACGGAAGAACAGAAGGAAAACTTCGACAGAAACCGCATCAGTGTTAGTGATAGTGCGCGAAATGTGTCCGCTAACTTAGAAAATAACCAAAATGTAAGTAGCAATAGCAAATTACCGATGGATCAGCACACCGTATACTCCTTCAGCAAACTTCAAACAATAACAACTAAAATTAATGATCTAGTCAATATAGATGAACTCTTAAAAGCACTGGAACACTTCGCGGACCTCCTAAAGGCCTACGAAGGTAACAAACAGTCCATAGTTCAAGCCTCTCTTAAATTTTTCTCAACCGATATAGAGAAATACAACATCTAAACTCAATTTAACATCCTGCAACTTGCTAATTTCAGTAGATCTTAGCGCTAACTGTATATATTGTATATATTTGTCTATGTTGTATCGTCATCACAAAGTAGGTTTTTTTGGTTAGTTTTTCTTACAGATATCCGCACTTTTTTATAAAGCAATATCAGATTCTAGCGCTAACAGCCTTAGGGTAACGCTTCTCTGCAAAACGATTGAAGGGCCTGGCCCAAGTAATTTGAATATCAGCCCGTATTTGCTATTGCTCTACATTGCGAATGTCCCCTACTGCGTAGGGCATATGTCTATGAGCATGTGCTCAAAGCTTCTCTAGCGAGGACGCGAGAAGTTCGTAGGCTAGACGAGTAGCATATAAGTAGATGTAAGTTAAAATTTGTACTTTAAATGTTGAAATAAATGGCGATTGATTGATTGATTGCCCAAGAATAGCTCCTTTGAACTAACCCAAGTTTGTTAAAGTCGGCTTGGCCGTTTCGCAGATACAGGGTGTTATTTAAAAAAAAAACTTTGAATACACCCCACCACTTTATTTTTAGGGATACAGCAAAAAGCATTAAACAAAAAAGTTTTACATTATCCTCAACTTCAAATATGTGGAATTTTTTATTAGGTTAATATAGCGGAATTCACAGAAACATCACTTTTTTAGATTCAAGATTGCAGTTACGCCCCCAGGTTTCCAGGTTTCTCTTGACCATTTTAGTAATTACATTTTTTGCCGCAAGTCTCTACGATGGATAGTTTCCCAGATACAGTACCTCGCATTCTTATTCAATTATTATTCATTAACGTGGTAATATCTTAAAATATCCCATCTTTGCGAATTTATAATACCGATTCTTGGGAAGGTGGAAGGTATTCAAAAAAAAAGAAAAAGAAAAGTGCTGGTGTTACACCCACCCAACCCCAAAAGAAAATAATGATCGTACAGCCATTTTACAAAATTTTTACATTCCCTCTATGCCGCGACAACTGTAGCTTTAAACTTATAGAAGCGGCAATAAATTTGTTTCCATCAGCAGAATATCACATAGATCTAGAAGCCCTTCAGGCTGAATTGGAAATATTTATCGATCATTATCAATATTTTTCAATTTTAAATGCAGTTTTTGAGAAGGCTTCCAAAGCAAAATACATTTTACCATTATGTTATAAATTCTGTACTTTAGTTCAAATAATTGCAGTTAGTGTGGCTTCCAATGAAAGACATTTAGTAAGCTTAAATTTACTAAATATTTTCTGAGGAAGACAATGATAGAATCAGACTAAATTCATTGTTAATGACGAAAAGAAAAGGGATATTTTAGACGATATTCCGTCAGAAACGCTAATTTCACGGTGGTCTTCTTTAAAGCAAAAACGAATTAAAGTCGCCTAAATCATAGTTTGCTACTTATGTTTGCGAATATATATTGTTGTTTATCTATTGGTTGTTTGAATTTATTTTGGAAATAACGTGTACCACATTGTGTAGGTTAAGAATCCCAACGGAAAAAATATAAAATTATGGTTCGGTATTGTGGATAAAATCCTGTTTTAGAGAATATTTAGGCAATATACCTAAAATGCTCCAAAACGTAACTTTTTCAAATAACAAATCACTGAAAGCCGGTATTAAAAACATCGCAGCGCAAACAAAAAAGCATAATAATGTTTTCTTACAAATTATAGTTTTTTGAAAAAGTTGTGTGAAAAATCTTTGACGTTAATTTTCTCAAAAACTGAAATTTTTAAGAAGACACTGTATTACACTCTGTTGCTTCGACTTTGATGCCTTTTATAAAGCTGTTATCGCGAAAGCATCATTTTCGAAATGTTTTGAAGTGAAACTTCTTTACGTACCGTAGGGTAAGTTCGTTTCATGCAAGTTGCTATGTAACGAAAACATGCAACGCTACGTAGTCGAGTTAGTAGTGGGGACCGCTTGAGCCCTTCAATGCAACGGAGGTTTCACTCAGTAGCGTGTTATACGATTACACGTTAATTTTTTTTTGTTTGGAGCAGTCACGTTTCGGCACTTTTTACGCATCTGCCCGTACATTTAAAACCGTGAAATTAACCGGGATTTTTAAACCTCCAGTTAAATTCAAAGTTACTGTCATTCGAAAGCTTATAAAAACCTAAGATAAGAATGTGGGAACCGTTTTCTTTGATCTCGTGCGGTTTACAGTTTACACCGTGTCAAAGTGTCAAAATGCCCGACTTTTAACCGTCAATATTTCGTAAACAGCTAAAGATAGGTATAGGATATTATACACGAAATGTGTTTAGATTTCTCTAGAGAATCCAAAAGTGTAGTAATATACAGGGTACTCCATTTAAAAAATAGTTATTCCATGGCGTAAATCTTTTGTGTTTCGTTCAAATGTTTTTTGGTTCGATTTTTGAATTTAGCAGAAAAAAAACATCGAATGGCTATTTTTTTTTTGTTTTAAAAATACAGAGAAGAACAAAATTAAGCCCCTGTTTAGTCCTCGTTGGAACACCCTGTACATTACTCGTTTAAATGTACGTTTTCCATCTCAGAGTATTTCCGCAGCCGGCTGATACGTCGTGCTAAATAACCGCCTCGTTTGGACACTGGTACTTTCAATACTCGCTATGTAATATACTAATTTTCGGCCGGAGAAGTAATCATCTGACTGCAGTTTCGTCTCTTTCAAAAATATCAATATTTTTTTTCAATCTCAGAAAAAAATAGTATGTGCTCTTTGGAGGAAAGTCACAATTTTTTAATTTTTGAACTTTTTAAATTATTTTAGCTAATATTCTCATTAGAAACTCGACAACAACCAAGCAACCTCAAGAAGAAGACTACTACCTGAGCTATGACTACGATTTGAACAACAATTCTAAAGATAATGACCTCAAACCGGATTCCCTGATACTCCCGAATCCGGAAAGTATGGAGGCCAAAACGTACGCGGTAGACGTCCTTCCCAACGTTGAACTGCCGGACGATTCTCTGGCCGATCCCGATCTGAAAGACCACAACTGCATCGACAACATTATGTACGTTTATTACGGTGGAAACGGAAAAAGTTCGAAAAGTTACGGAACCGGCATAATAATTATCGGGTCGGTGATGAGTTGCGCCGCTCAATTGCTGACTCTCTTCTGCGTGTTGCTCAAAAAGTACTATAAAGACAGGAAGATTAGTATGATGTTGATCGTCGTTCATATTTTTCTAACCATGTTTCTATCCAATCTAATTTTCATGTTGGGAGTTTACGTAAGTGTCCTATTTATTTATTTATTTAGCATTTCCTCGGATTAAAATAAAAACGTATTTTAACGGAGGGATGCGTATTTATGAAATGTTAAAATTAATAAAATCCTTCCAAGTGATTTTTGTATTCAAATTAAACAATCTGTAGGCATGTTTAAAACCACACCGCTTAGAACATACGTTTTTATTAAAGCCGAGACTGTTTTACCTACTTTTGAAAACACCTTGTATATCTCGAAAGAAGAATTTAGTGTGTTAAAAACCATAGAGCGTGATAAATAAGGCGTTTTTTTATAGGTTGCTTTCTAATTAAATAATGTTTTTTAGTCTACTAAAAATGTCGAAAACTGCTTGCTAATAGCCATTCTAATAAACATATTCCATCATCATACGGCGATATGGATATTTTTATACTGTTTGTATATTTACAAGAAATTCTGTCGCACTTGGGTGGCCGTTATTTTTAAGAATATAAACTGGTATACGCTCATCACCCATTTGTTGCCGCCCATAATCACCATGGTAAGTTATGATATTCTTTTACCATTTTACCTAACATCGTTTTTTATACATTTTTAGTTAATGGCAAAATAAAAACATTTTTTTTTTATAAGTAATAAGTAGTTTATGTAACAAAAATGCCCTATTCTAAGAGTGCGGAGATTACGGGCCCCAGTCGCAGTGCCGCATAAAGTCATAAGGAAACACACTGAGTCGCATATAATATTTTTTCATTCGATTTCTCAAGTATAGAATGTAATTAATATGTGATCATGTGCTTCTGTGACTTTCATTTAGATATATTACATACAAGTTTTTAGAAATATTATTGATTTTGAAGTCCTCTCATTGCATCGTGCAGTTTGTACAATCCAAAAAAGTTAGGTAAATGCATATACGTCATAGACATATAAAAGAGGGGGAGACAAAACATGTCATTCATAAAACACCATTTGTTTGCAATCATACATATTTTGGCAGTTTATATAAGTTAGAAGAAGATGGGTTTAAAAAATCGCAACGCTGCAATCTGTGTGTTTACTGTCGTTGTTGGGTTAGTTTTGGGTTAGTTGCCTATGATATACTTATTACGTATATGGATAAATGCAAAGACATTTGAGATCCCAGACATTTAACCTAAATTAAATAAATGTCTTTGGATAAATATTCGGTAGAGCGCAGTGATTTATAGTAATGTTCAGTTTATGGCACTTCTCTGGCTCATGAGTTAAATTTAATGCAGGAATAATAATACGCGATCAGGCATGTAAATGATTTTATTAGCGTTTCGCCGCTGTGGGGAGCCTCATCCCGTACTCCGCTCGACCATCCCGTATAGAAACAATGGCTCGACAAAACATTGCAATGTTGTTTACACATTTTTTCACTTCTCGCGTTTGTATAACACTTGGAGAAAAGCGGGAATGTGAGAGATTGGACCAGGTGGTGAAGCTTGCACCAAGTTTTTTTTATTAGATTTGATAGTTTTTTGGCATGCCGCGGTTTTTTTTTAAACCGTCTAGGGAGAGGGCTAAATTTTAGATGCGAAACCGTGCATGCGTAATATAACGAAATTATCAGTCTTTAGTAGTCTTTACGTTCTAGCGAAATTCCTTTAACGCCTCGGTAGTTTAGTAGATAGACGTTTTGCCTGTCATTTCTGCGCTGCGCTTCTGTTTAAGGTTATTTGTTTTTTATTTATTAATTTTTTCTTAATTTTGGGTTAGTCTTGGATTTGATTAGTTTAGTTCTTGTTGATTGCGCCCCCGCCCGGCCCCGTAGCGAACGGATGGCCATGCAGAGCCATAATCATAGCCGTATTCCATTCAATTCACTACTTTGGATTGATTCAGATCGATCTAACTGAACTTTATTGCACTGATTCGTGTTCGATTATAAAAATATCACTTTGCCCCACCGATCTATACAAATTGAAGCGAAATTTGATATTTTTGATAATACGAGTAATTTAGAACAGATAGCCGAGGGATATAGCTATGCTCCTGATATGTTTTGGCGGGAAAATTTCTCACTTAAAATTTACCTCCTCGTGCTTCTGCAGTCCTGGTATAACCTACGATTTTGCGTAGCGAAATTTGATATTTTTGATAATATGAGTAATTTAGAGCAGATAGCCGAGGGATATAGCTATGCTCCTGATATGTTTTGGCGGGA
>MU189655.1:24577-50083 GCA_016904865.1 Pissodes strobi | reverse complement strand
ATACATTATAAGGGTTAATCCTTTGGGACGGTTTATACCACTTAATTCGTGTTTTTAGATACAAAAACCTATAATTCGGACAATTACTGGAGCGTGCAGCTAGCTGCATGTCGACCCTCGTTTGAGAAATCCAGACGCTTTCATCGTGACATATATAGGAACTGCTTATCCTTGTAAGAAAAGCTTTCAAAACTTTCCGTAGAATGATGATTTTCACAACAAAGTTTAAAGTAACGTATTTTGTTTTATGTGTATATTTTTATAATTACTTATATTTTGTAATACCTTTGGCTGATTTGTTGAAAAAAATGAGCCCATCCTGATTTGACACATACATGTCAGTATTTGTTTTGTCTTATGAATTACATACTTAATTAATTTTAAACATCTTCAACGCATCATGTGTATTTAAACTAATTTTAATAAAAACCATAACCCACTTATATGTAATAAGACTGTCTAATTTCAAATTGCTTCATATTTTTTAATACAAATTTTCGTTTAAGTTCCTACAGAAGTAGGTAATGCTCAAATGTAAATAAAACAAACAATTAGAAATAATTGTTTAACGAAAACAATAATTTCTTCAGCTGCATAATGTGAATTAATATGTGTTTATTTTACTTCTAGAAACATACGAATTTGATTTAATTTATTTGTCCTCAGTACTTTGAGATTGTTTTAACTACAGTTATTCATATAAAACTTTTAATTATACTAGCGTGAAAGATCTTAATTAACGAGTTAAGATCCATTGAGGATAAAAGTACCGAGAGCATAGGTTTGTGATTCTTTGTAAATACAAGGCATTTATACGGCATGTAAGCTCTACTTTTGATCGGATAATTAAGCGATTTCTGAATTTCTATGATTGTTATACGTGTGTGTTTCAAAGCTCCTTCCTACTTTCCATATACCGTTGTAAATTAAAAGTACTGTAACGGTCAAGAAATAGCAGTATGCTTGATTACTAAATTAAGCTAAAATTTATCTACCATTTGGCTATTCAAATTTGAATCCACCATTTTTATTAACAAAATATTTTTCATTCACAATTCTGTCAAGAATGGAACAGAGTCTTGGTCATGAAGGTTTATTTATATACATATTAAATTTAACAATAGGGCACTCAAAAAAATATCATCTTTTATAGTATACTAATAATTCTCCCATCATGTGCGGTTAAAATATAGTCAGTTGCAGTCATCTTCTTGTAGTGATTTGACCAGCTGCTTTGACAATATCCTTTTATTTCTGTGTCCGTCGGAAAGGAAGAAGTGAATCACACATATATGGTCGCCTTAAATAAAGGAACATATTTGAGATCAGGTGTGTTTCAGAAGCTTAAACTCCAAATTTGCTTCGAGAATATGCATATTAACAATGTCAACTTAGATTAGGATTTTTGCTTAAATGCTCTTAAAATTCCTTAATCTTATAAAATACATGCCTTGCATAGCTGTAATGAATTCTAATTTTAATGCAGTCAATACTAGAAATTAACATGCTATTGATCTACCAATTACTACATCTTCACTTACACAATCTCTCCACTACAACTTAGTGCAAAGAAGATTAAGGAGTGTAGCATTTTAAAAAAATAAGTAAAGTATAGTTACTTTTAACTATAACTTTTTACTCTGTAGAGGAGTGCTTCTAATATTAATTGCCTAATAGTTTCTAGTTTTAATTTTTTAAATATTGAGCATCCTTTTGACGTTTGGGACTGTGATACCTCAAACCATGTTAAAAGCTTTTTCTCAGGATGTGTATCAATAATAAGCAATAAAGCATATTCTATTTGATCTATATTTATTTGTAGTTTGGTACTCCAAATCTTTCTCCATTTAGTTTTCCTGAATTTTTAAATTCCCTAGAGAAACTAGATTTCTTATAGCTTTTAAAGTATAAAGGGGATGAACACAACCATGAAAACAAACTCACAATATATCAGTTTGGTACAATTAACCTTACTTTATTTTGTAATTGCTACTTCATAGTAAAAGACAATTGCTGGCATCTACCATCATGAATTGCTGTATTATTTCAGTTTTAGTTTATTTTTTTAATGTAGCGTTAATTTTCTTAATAGCTTCTTTTGGGAAAAAAGTGAACAACTTTATCAGGATTTCGTTGATAATGGTGACCCAGAGATAGCTAATGATCTTCTGAGTTCTCTTGACGCGACTCGAAGACTAAAATGGATAGAGACCACCCCAAATACTGACTTTAAGCATTCGAGCCGTAAAGCCTGGAATCTTCTAAAAAAGCTTGGTGCCAGTCAACCGATCACCCAAACCCAATCTCCAGTCACAGCGGACAACGTAGCTACCCGAATAGTTGACCTGTCGAGAGCTCCTCAAGACCGCCAGCATACAAAATTAATAAAACGCGAACTAAAGGCGTTAAAACAGTCAAGCTCAGAGTTACCCGAGCTCTCTGGAGAAATTAGTGTCGATGAGCTGTGTGCGGCAACTCTCAGCCTAAAAGTAGGAAAAACTCCAGGATTTGATGGAGTCCACAATGAGTTTCTCATCAACTGTGGCTCCCATGCTAGACAGTGGTTAACAAAAGTTTTCTCTGATCGAAAATTCCAAGTGATCGTGAATGGCAAAGTCAGCAGACAGAGAATTCTAAATAATGGCGTTCCTCAGGGCTCCGTAATTATTGCTCCTGCCCTATTTAATCTGTACGTTGCTGATCTTCCTGCAACAACTGCTCATAAATTTGCGTACGCCGATGATCTGGCTATAGCTGTGAAACTTAAATATCGTGATACAGCAGAGAGAATATTGGAAAAAGATCTCGAAGCTCTAGATACCTTTTATAAAAAATAGAGACTAGTTCCAAGTCCCAGCAAAACAGAGTGTTCTTTCTTTCACTAAAATAATAAACTGGCCAACCATGGCCTGAAATATTCTGGAAAGGTGAACGCCTTAGGTGTAACCCGAATCTAAAATACCTGGGTAATACATTGGATAGAACGCTCTCCTTTAAAAAACACCTAGAGAACACGGCTCCAAAAATTCAAACGAGGAATAATATTCTGGAAAAGTTATGCAGAGCTTCATGGGAGGCGACTGCCGAAACTCTGCGATGCTCGGCAATGGGTCTCGTCATTAGCGCGGCTGAATACGGAGCTCTGGTATGGTGAGCAGCCACCATGTTTTTAAAGTGGATGTGCAACTGAACAGGGGCATGCGAATCATAACGGGATGCATTCATTAAATCTACTTCAACCTATTGGTTCTCAACTCTCAGTCACATTATGCCGCCATATAGCCGCCGAAGAGAGGCTCTCCTACGAGAATACAAGAAAATAATGGACAACCCAGAGTTGCCTATCCATGACTATACACCCACTGCCTGCCTAACCAGATTAAAATCCAGACATCCGCCAATCAAGACCGCTCAGGCACTGCAGGAAAGTGATTTCAGGGGCCTCCAGGGAAGCAGGCTGAAGATGCCCCCCAGATGCACTCGATTATGTAAACATCCAAAAAGAGCCTGCGGGATTCGACTTACCTTGCAAAGTATGGAGGACGGCAAACAGAATTAGAACGGGACACGGTGTGTGCGCAGATATGCTGCATAGGTGGAATAAACAACCCTCGCGCAACTGTGAAGGTGGAGCAACCTATCATACAATAAAACATATTGTATATCAAGACCGCACACTTACGGCTTACCAGGGACCAATTACGGATATATATTTTCTCCCTCCGACAGCGATTGAATGGATAATGAACTTACCTGTTAGTTTGTGATAGATGTTTGTGGACTTGTTACTTACAAATGCTTTGTTTTTATCTTTTTCTCTATATGTTCTTACACTTATTGTTGTGTGTTGTTAATGTTTTTAGTTTTAATTTTGTGTTTTTATGATATAAGATCATACCATGTATACTATTGCCATACGCTAAACTAAACTGGGAAAAACTTTTTGCTTTGCGTCTCATTCTATTAGTGCTAGTCACCTACGAGCTCGAATAACGTTCCGAACTGCGGTGTTTTCGAACGAAGTTTAATAAATATTTCTTTCTGAGACTACTGGTTGTTGATTATTATTAAAGATCGCAAGTATGGAATAGAGCATGCATATAGGATATTTATTTAAATTGGATAGGATTTATCGGGTCAAAATCTTGGAAGATTGTTTCAAATATTGACACAAGAAATCCTTGTTTATATATAATATGGAGCATGAAGCTCGTAGGGGATTGGCTAGTATAAACCTGGAAAAAGGCTTCCTGTGGAGTTTGCACGTAGCCTTCTTTCAATCCTTTCTATCGATAGAAATCAATCAAGGGGTACATCGGCCATTGTGAATGGCAGTGTGTGGTGTCGCGGTAGAAAAGTTTTTTAAACACCCTTGTGGAGTTCTATTGATTTTATTTTTGAGCCTAAGGCAGTATCTTATTATTACATTTAGAATATTATTTGTTTGGTGCCTGAACTCGCTCCGTCGCTTTTTGTTTTTTTATGCATCATCATTTTGTGAGTCCACGTGGATGGTTGGTAAATTTTCTTTCATTTTACTTGCAGACTTTCTATGTCGTCCACTCTTTGAGGCAGTCTAGCTGATTTTAGCTGATCAGATATAAAAGAAAACCTTAATAGGTCAAATAGATATTGATTTTTTTATGGCATTTAATTTTTTGTTTGCTTGTAAATATTCTTTGTTTTGAGTTTTAAGCAAAAGCCGTGATTATGTTGATGTTTTTCAGTTTTTTTTTGTACGCAGAGAGTCCTTCTTTAATCTAAGAAATTCCTGGTGTCTCTTCTGTGGGTAGGCATAGAAGGGATCTTCTTCTAGTCATAGTCCACGGTGTCCGATCGTGTCGTTTCCTCCTGGGGGAGAACTGCCAATGAGTTCTAGTAGATTATTTCAGCAGATCAAATCATGAAGTAATTTTTTTTATATGCTTTAATTGTTGGTTAATTTATACTGTCGTATAATCAACAGCTAGACTGGAACTGTCCATCAAGCAGAAATCTTTCAGAGTTATAGGCTTGTTTCTTTGTTTTGTCATTCTCTGTTTAACACTTCAACGCTAATCTAGTTTTTCTTTAGCTTTAAGAGGTAACTCTAATGTTTTTTTTATAATCAAAATTCATTATTTACATAATGCTTTAGGTCACACTTTTCGATTCCACGTGTATTTTTAACGTGTTATAATCACAATGTTACTAATTAAGATTAAGTCTTCGCAGACAAAAGAAGTATAAACGGAACATGATCATGTTTTGGTAATTTATCAACTCAATATCCAACGATTAATTTCACTCGTTTTTCTTGTCTCAATCGTAAATCGCCTATTTTATTTGTTTTATCATGCAATATTGACAGTATTTCTGACCTGTTGCATAACCGGTACATTATTTTGCGTACCGTAATTGCTTAGCATTATTTTTTACTAGTCAGTTTCTTTTAATTGTCATAGCAGGTACTTTGTTTTGCATAGCAGTTGGCTAAAAACTTCATCATCTGACTTTAATTGAGTGATTAGTTTTTTTTTGTAACTTTACTTTTTAGTAACAAGTCTTTTTGCTCTGTGTCAGTGGTAGACTGGCTTATTTTAAACTTACCTACTCAAGTCAAGAATTATTGTACTTCAGGTATTACTTCAAGTGAAGTAAATTATTTCAGATATTTACAACAAGTAATTCAACTGTTCACCATTTCTTTTCGAAATATAGTCGCTACAGTCAAGCGTAGTGACATAATTGTGTGCAACATAGAGTACCATAGGATAATTATTTTGATTTCAATTGACTTGAAATCAAATTCTGTAACCAAACCGACCATTCTGTTCACTTATGTTTCATTTATTGTATTTTAGTACTAGTGGTCCAAAAAGATATATAATTACTAAGTATAGTTGATTTCAATTAACTGGACTAAATAATTATATCGCTTTGGTTTTTTTTTATTTTGAATTAATTTAACTTCAAGTTTTATTATTTATATTCCTTTCTTTGTTGCGAAGCGTAGCCGAAAATGAGCTCCCAATTACTTTTTGGGGATGTTCTAACTTCTTCTAACGCCTACAATCCCCCTTATTCTCCAATATTTGAGCTAGAGCCTAATATGCATGCTTAGAAGGCATCTTGTTTTGGCCTATACTTCTTTAATTGTCCATTTTCTTATCTTAATTTTATTCACTCCTAGTTTCTTCTAATTTGAATTGAAAATAAATAAATAAAATTAGAAGCTAACAAAGAGAGTGGCGGTACCCTTTTAAACTCGATGAGTGTCCATGATATAAGAGTACCTATATTTTAAATTACTTGCTAAGATGATATGAACCATTTTCATTATAATGTTTTAGTTGTCAGGCTAATACAACTTTTTCCATGACAGAAATTTATGTGTTCTGCATACTTTCAGTTTTTGAAATTCATATGTTTTACGGGTACGACTAGATAACAAACTGCTATAAGATTTCGGCTACATTACTTTTCATTAATTATATGGCATTCTATGGCATTCATGATACCGACACATTAGCTATACAATTATATCATAAATTATTGTTTAGATTTAAATTATTCATATTATCAGATTATCATTAGGTGAACCATAGTGATTCATCGATGAGTATTGCGTGAATTCATCGAAGGATATACCTGGCATTATAATATACAAGTTATTGGCGCCCATTAATCTTTTTATTTTGTTATTAAGCTGGACAAATCTGAAATTAACACCATTGGCATATAATTTAGTACCTACTTTTTCAAGAATATATTTTGCATTTACAGGTATTGATGACAACCGAGAGTGACTTTATTTAAATTTATGACTCTTATGGACGCTGCATTTGTTCACTTAATGTAATTATAATTTCATGATAGAAAATCTGTCTATTTTAATATCATCCTCAAATGCTGTAGCGTTGTAATTGGTACCATACTCAGAAATGTAGTTTGTCTCCTTTCACTGGTAGATTTATGTGTTTCATATTTTCTTTACCTTACTTTAGAACTTAACATACTTGTTCTGAACTTAGGATTTATATCTTAAGATTTAAAACATTAACGGAAAGTACCGAACCGGATACAGCTCCGAAGAGTTCGTATTTAATTTTCGAACTTTCCCTTGACGAATATCCAAGATCTTTTGACTATTGACGTGGTCCTTCCCTTCCGAGCGTTGAACGTGTAGGTAGAGAAAATGTCGTGGTAAGTGGAGATATTACCGTTGTAATTTTGACCATAAGATCTACTCTCATTATTAATTTATCATGAGATAAATTGGCAAGCACTCTGCCACTCATCTTTTTTCGTATTATCGGCAATATCGTATTCTTCCAAAAGGATCGATCCTCCGCCCGTTCTCTCGCTAGCCTAGAGAGTGTCACCAGTTTCCTTTCTGCCAGTTTGAGACCTTTTGTCGAAGTGATGCTGACCTGCAGGGCGTGACGTGCAGCTTTACAGGAAGCATTAAAGTTCTAATTGAGGCCAGCCAAGCCGTATGAGTTAGAGAATAGCCATCAATCACTATAAGTTTATTCCACTTCCGTATGACCATCATACGGAAGTTAAATAACCATAGTAGCCTAATAGTGGTTGGTGGCTATTCTCTAACTCATACGGCTTGAAGAAAATTATATACAAATAGGCCCTATAATTAATTATTTTACTTACCATTTCTTACCTTGTATTTTTCTAATTTACTCTTAAATGATTTTTAATCGTTTATTATCTTTTATCGTATCTTTTACCGATTTTTATCGTTATTTTATTAACTAATACTGACTTTCTTCGCTACCGTACTCGATATTATCTTGGTTAGCAAATGTCTTGCTAATATCACTGTACTTGTCTGATTTACTCTTTTGTATTACGTACATTTACTTAAATGCTACGCCCTTACTCTAGGTCATATAATTACTTTTCTTATTTTGATCGATCTTACCGTTAAATAAATTTAATCATTAAAACTTTTATCGTATTTTTACCGTTGCTTACCGTTATTGGATTAATTAATGCCGACTTCCATCATTACCGTATACGATAATTATCTGTATAACTTTCTTGTATTACGTAAACTTACTTAAATGCTACGCACTTGCTCTAATTTGCTGAAAGCCTTATGGCAGTGGACCATCTTACATAACTACCACTTTAGGTATTTGTCCATATACAGGTTACCGAAGTGAGCTCACTTCGGTTTCCCCTGCAGATCTTTATTGAACATACCTTTCTTTACAGGTCAATTTATTTGATTTAATATTGTTTTTTAACTGTTCATTTGTCCACTGATATTAGCGCTGCCATGGGATTAATCTATAATTGTTTTTATTTGGGGGATTACTTTTATTTAAGGTGTATTATTTATGGCGTTCTGTGATTATCTGTTACTTACTCAGAACTTTAATAATTCAAATTTCGGTTAAGAATATTAAAAAAAGGAACTAGACAGTATTAATGATCTAGAACTTAAGATTAAGGGTTAATTATCTTATAATTTGGGTGATTCTTTTTAACAAAGAATCTTATTTTTATTGTAAGTGCCATGGCTTACTCTCAATTAGGTTTGAGACCTAATTAATTTTTCATTATGCATGCTATGTCTGAGAATATATTCAATATTTAAATACATAGTTCAATTAGGATCTTTGATGTTTATTTTGGTATCCTGAAGTTAAGGTCGAGTTGAGTTTATGCAATTTCTTTTCAGGTTTCTCAATATTTTTAGATAGGGCATTTTTCTAAATTTAACAGCACTAATTTCAATGCTTAAAAATCCTTGATATTTTCGTATTAGAAAATTAAGTGGCGCCTTCGCCCAACTATCTACTTTGCGATGCACACTTATAAATATTAACACGGTTGAGTGGACCAGGCATATGGAGCGGTTGTTAAGCAATTAACTAATGGTGTTACAATGCAACAACACTTTTGTCCTCTCAAACGGTTAAAAATAGTACACGACAGTATAAATAAGACTATAGTATTACACGTCATTTGTACAACTGAATACTTTAACTCTCTAAATTAAAAGTTGAATTTATAAATTAAAACTCTTGCTATGTAAAATTTCAATATAATACACCTTGAGAGTATCCAAGTTGCTATACATTGATAAGGATCACATCCATTTTTCAAATCACGAACTCTATATAGCAATCGTAAAATTGTAAAATGCTTGCCAAATCTCGGAGCACTGAACTTGTATCGAGAAAACCTAGATATATTAATTGCACATCATCCTTTTCGCATTGAAAAAGAATATCGATTTAGGTGTGATTAGACTGGACAATATAACAACTGGACAATACAACAATGAATGAATGAAAACCAGACGATAATAAAAACCGAACGACATCCGGAAACTACTACAGCACAAGTAACCAAAATCAATATTCGTATTTAATACGCATTAAGGGCGTTATTAAATTGTATCTTTTAAAATTTTCATTATGATGATTAAGGAACATTTCTTCACAACGCAGCATTTACCCAGTTGCTTTTTATTCGTTTCATCGGCTGTTAAATATTTAGATGTCGGATTAACCCGATGATATAAATAATCTGTCAAAGTAGATTGAAACCTCCAATAAATGATTGTGAAGTGATTTTGAATTACTTTGAATGCAATGGATTCGATGTAAAGAAACCCTAGTTGTTTATCATGAAATTACCTTAAACTGCAGCCTCGCCTAAATCCATCAGTGTTTGACATTGAAAACCACGAAGACAATTCTGACATTTAAACACGTTTCTGATGCAAGTACATAAAACTCAATTATCCATTATTTACAAATACGATAAATAAACAAATGAAGTAGTGATGCTATATAGGAGAGAATTTGCAAAACAATGCAGTTATGCATAGAATATAGGTAATGAAATATTAAACATTTCAGTCGGTAAACATATGTTTGATTTGTATAATCAAAATCCTAACACAAATGTAATTGTTTTACAATATTTGTTGCTTTACAGATACTAGAGATATGAATGATTCGCCAGACGATTAGCTTAGCGTTAACGAGCAATAAATGCCTCAACTGAATCAAATGTTTGAAAGAACAACAAGGGTGAACCATTAATAATTTAAGTAACACAAATTTTATAAATAATTTTCAGGAATAATCTGTGCGATTTCCCCCAAGAGGATGCATTACGGGGCTTTAATAACGTTTACAAGGCCGATAAAAGATTGGTTTAACAGAGCGTGCACGGTTATCTAATAAACTAGAAGTTAACTTGATAAACATGTGTATGCTTTTATCCAAAACAACAAGAACATAAATAGTATTTTCCTTGTTGCAGAGATGATACGTTCTATGCTGTTATATAAGCGGAAATAAAAAAAAAACATAAAATTTCGAAAAGAAAGACTGAATTTTATTAAATTTAGCTCTTGTTTACCGAATTTCATTAAATTCCCACTTTCCCAACTTTTTCCTACTTTAAAATTGCATTACATAAAGTTTTCACTATGAAATCCAAATTAGATTTGGTCATCGCATCCAGACATGAACTTCGTCGTGCGGTCATCGTCACCGCAGCAGAGTTTTGATTGGTGTTTATTTTACCCCATCTTAAGATAACGCATACCAGCGTCTTAATACCTTCAATCATTTGCCTCTAGCCATCAACTATTCTGACGAGTTCGCGCGCATCAGTCGAAAATTCAATTTTTAAGTAGTTTTATTTATTTTGGGCATGTCTTGGGTTAGTTTTGCTTAGTTGCGCCTTCGGAGCGAGCGGAGGACCATGCGTGATCTCTGATCGCTAGGGGCGAATCTTCAATTTACACTATTGTCAGTATGGTTTCGCAAGCGAGCGGTGTTAGGTTAGTTAGTTTAATTTTTACATCTAATTGAAATTTGCCAGCGGTCACTGAACGCATGAGTGCTAGTTTTCGGGTTCGCATAAATTTTGCTGTACGACAATGGCTGATCAACCACTAGTTGAAAAAGTGATAGTATTGGATCCCAAATATGAGAAAACTTGTTTGAAATGGTATGAAGAGGACCAAAATATTTTTTTTGACCAAGGTGATGGTGATGATCAAACCAGTGAACTCAGTGTACATGATACAGAATCTGAATTCGAAATGGAATAGGGTGAATTGGAAAATGAAGGAACAAAACAAGGGAAGGAAGGAAATGTACTCATGAGCAATGAATCCGATAAAGAAAGTGAATTTAATGCTACAAGGAGAAATTACTACGGTAAGACTCAATTCAACTGGTCTTCTGAAAGTTTTCATTCTCGCTCCAGGACCCTAATATTATAATGCAACTGCCTGGTTTACGACCTTCTGCAAATCCTCTTGAGGTATGGAGCTTATTGTTTACGGAAGACATTTTGGGAATAATTTTGCGATGAACAAATTTAAAATTGAAAGAGAAAAGGTAAAATATGCAAGGAGTTCTCGTCGTGAATTAAAGGATTTAGATACGACTGAACTAAAGGTATTCATTGGTCTTCCATTTTACATAGCTGTTTTCGTTTCAAATCATGTAAACATTGAAAGATTCCACAGGTCGACAAGATTTTAGTAACACAAAGCAGATCTTTATTTTTAAAATGGAAATACCCCTCTATTAATAAGAAAAAATATTCGTAAAGCCCTAACACGTACCACTTTTCAATAGCTCAATAAGACCCTTTTACATTTGCAGGTAGTCGAGCGGGAAGTCAATGTAATGAGGGGACGGTTACAAAGGATGCATTTTATAACAGGCAACTGTGTTGTTTACAATAGTAGACATAAAATTAAGATTAGAAATCAGTCTTTTGTTGAGTTTTGAAGTGAGAGGTTCTCTGTGTGTAGATAAGAAAGTGTTTTAAGGACGAAAATGTCGAGACAAACGCGACGCAGTTGCAAAATCTCCTGAAAAATTTTGTTATATTTGTGGAGAATTTATGGTGAAATTACAAGTCAGGCCATTTTCTGAAAGTGTTAAAAAAGCCTACTTGCTGTATGTTGGTGTTTTAATTGGAGATCAAGACAAGCAGTGGGCTCCCCATGTGTGCTGTGTTAGTTGTAGCGTATCATTGATGCAGTGGATGAATGGGAAGGGAACAATCATGCCTTTTACAGTCCCTATGGTATTGAGAGAACCCACTAATCATTTAAACGGTTGCTATTTTTGCCTGACAAAGACTGAAGGTTATTCCAAAAAGGGAAAGCACAATATCGACTATCCAAATTTGCGGTCTGCAATGCGATCTGTTCCTCATAATGCAGATGTACCAGTGCCGATCGCACCTTTTGATCCGCAAAATGTTGTTTTGGAAGATAGTGGAAACAACGCATCATCGGGCAGCTCCGAAGAACAGTGCACCGACCCTACTTTTACTCCAGGCACCAGTTCCGGCGAGCCACATTTAATTGTTCAAAGTGAGTTAAATGATTTAGTACGTGATTTGGGGTTATCAAAGCAACAGTCAGAACTTCTTGGTTCCCGTCTTCAGGAATGGAACTTATTAGCCAACGAAACAAAAATTACGAATTTCAGAAAAAGAAATGCTCCGTTTTCTGCATTCTACAGTATGAAAAATTCGTTGTGTTTGTGTACTGATATTGATGGTTTAATGCAGGAACTTGATATTGAGCATTCCCCCTCTGAGTGGCGTTTATTTATAGATACGTCTAAATACAGTTTAAAAGCTGTGTTATTGCATAATGGAAATTATGCTATACTAACCCAAACTAACCCTCTATCTGGTATTGCTCATTCAGTGACGATAAAAGAAAGTTATGAAAATATGCGCACTGTTTTGGATATAATAAACTACAACACGTATAAATGGCAGATATGTGGGGACTTAAAAGTTATAGGAATTTTACTGGGACTTCAGGGAGGATTTACAAAATGTTGTTGTGTTCTTTGTCTATGGGACAGTCGTGCAGTAAATCAGCATTATATAACAAAAATTTGGCCAGCAAGAAGTGAATTTTAACCGGGATCTCACAATGTTAAGTTTAGACCTCTTGTGGACCCCAAAAATGTCCTTCGGCCTCCTCTTCACATTAAACTTGGGCTGATGAAAAACTTTGTGAAGGCTATGAATAAAGATGGTGATGGATTCAAATATTTAAAAGAAGTCTTTCCCAAGTTAAGTGATGCCAAATTAAAGGAAGGCATTTTTATTGGACCACAAATCAGAAAATTGCTGGACAACGTTAATTTTACAGAGAAGCTTACCAGGCAGGAACTCAGAGCACGGAACTTATTTGTTAGTGTTGTAAGAGGATTTTTGGGCAACAATATGGATGCAAACTACCCACAGTTAGTTGATGAACTTTTAGATGTTTACAAATCGCTTGGTGCCCGAATGTCATTAAAAATTCATTTCCTCCATTCACATCTGTCATTTTTTTCCTGAAAATTTGGGAGCTGTCAGTGACGAGCAGGATTAAAGATTCCACCAAGATATTAGGACAATGGAAATTCGCTATCAAGGACGATGGGATCCAGCCATGATGGGTGATTACTGCTGGTTTTTGAAGAGAGAAGATATGACCCCTCATAAAAGGAAAAAATAAAATTTAATTAGTATTTTAAGTCAATATTTTTAATCTTTGTGTTTTTCTTAAATGTAAAGTACGTTTAGTAGGTTAAAACTAACTAAAGTCGATATATACGGTTAAAAAATCTTAAATAACTTTTTTCTATACACATCAGATATTGTAACATTAAATGTGGTTCTATAAATGTAACGAGAAAACCTTACGTGTTACAACTTTTTTTTCTCATTTTTGTATTTGGATACGTCCATTCTACCATAATATGCTATTCAGCTTTATGTTACATCCAAAAAAATTTTTTTTTGTCCACCTCTGATTAAACCGGAAGAGAAATTTTTCGCTGCGTCATGAGTAAAAATAGATTTGCTTTTTGCTGGTGGATTTGAGGTTTGATAATTCAGAAAACTGACATGAGAGACAAAAAGAGGATCCTGTGTATATGGCATCAGAAATGTTTAACCAATTTTTAGTCAATTCCCCAATATTCTATGGGAGCCAGTTGTTGTATAGACGAAATGCTTGTATCTTTCAGAAGCAGGTCAAAGTTCAAAATGTACATACCTCTGAAGTCATGTAAATATGACCCAAAAATTAACTGCATAACTGATACGAAAAATAATTATTTATTCAATGGTTACATATATAGCGATACAGATGCAGATGGAATGAGATTAGCTGATAAATTGAAAAAAAAAATAGTAAGCCTACACAAGCGATTTAAGATTGGCACAGCCTATAATTTATAATTCAAATAGGAACATAACCGCTCACAACTGGTTTTCCTCAACTGAATTAGAGGATATGGCAACGTTTCCTGAACTAATTTAGCAAACTTGCCAATAGACGCGAACGGCATTATAGTAATACAGTGGAGAGCTAGGTTCGTGGATTTTTGGGTACAATTTAATAAAGTTTTAGACGCCACCTGGTTAACTGAGACTAAACTAGGACAAATTTACAATGTTATTTAATCCTGAAAAGTAATTTTTGGAGGAGCTGCTCCATAAGACATAATATTTCCCCAAAATAAATACTTTATTCTTTCCCTATTATGGATGAGATCATTTGATATAAAAAACAATTATACAGTACAATTTACATCACACGTACAGACAAAAAAGCAAAACAAAAAAACGCTTACATAATATTGACTATTATTGACAGTTGTGTCGGATCTCAACTGTAAGGTAGCTATATATACTGTCATACAAATTAATAGGTTACTAAAATGATGAGTTGGTGTATCATAGTGCACAGAGTTTAACATTCGTGAATCTTATCTTGCCGCTTGAATATAAAATAAGGCATGTCAAACTAGTTACTTAATCTCTAGAAAATCTAAACTTTGCCAAGACAGGCTTACAGAAAGGTAAATAATGTTACTTACAACTTATGAAGTAGGTATTTCTAATTTTAAAATATTCTTCAAATTAATATCAGTATTAGCATATATATATATATAAGGTCCATACATCTCCAATGCACTTTAAATAATGACTTGATCTTTTAAACATGACCGCATCAATGTATCATACCAAGCGATTGATGAAGACATTAACAAACCAGAAATTATATCTTTATACAATTACATAAAAGGAGGGGTCGATGTACTTGACGAGAAATATGCAAAACGTAGAGCGTTTTGCATATTCGACGCACACAACGCTGGCCAATGGTGCTTTTCTTTAGAATGCTCGATATTAGTGGTGTAAATGCACACGTACTTCACCAATCGTATAAAAACAACCCAACCCTAGAAAAAGCAGACTTGCTTAAATTGCTCACTGATCAGTTAGGAGACCAGAGCTCGAAGGAAGACTATAAAATGTCCATATACCTTGTTAGCTGAGGGCAAATATTAGAAGCGTACAGGGGATACCTGATATTCCAATTCCTTTTTATCACGAAGAAAGATTAGAAAAGCATAAGACATGTTATACATGTCCTTCCAGAATCAACAGGAAGACCTTCGATCTTTGCTTTTTGTCCCATAAAGCTATATACTTAGAATGCAGTGAAAAATTATTCGTAAACTGCAAACAAAATCTGACACTTTTGAAGCGAGTGATTTTTGCGATTTCGCGACATTATTACAAAATTTGTGGTTCTGTTGTAATCAGTTTACTATTAAATTAGGAAAATAAGTATTATATTTTAAATTATTTTTAAATTAAGTAATAAAAAAAATGAGCGAGTCTGCTAGTACTCGAGACAGTGATGTGTAAACATATCCTATATCGACATGCACAAATATTTGAGCAGACCTCGTAAAATCACCATGGTTATGATGTCACAGCCGCTTGCACATTTCCGTCCACATCGGCTTGCACATTTTCGTTCCATTTGCCGAGAGCTACCCTCAAACCGCCGCGTAAGATGTTTACACATCAAAACATATTTCGATTTTCCAGAATAAATGCTTACCAATGTGAATATATATATTTTTGTGGTTAATACAGTTGCCAAAGCTGTCAATAAGGGTTTCTTAAAGGCGTCAATCCCACTACTGACCAAAGACGATGGCTCAATAGCGGAAACGGCCAAAGAAAAAGCGAACGTTCTTGCCGAAATATTTGCATCAAATTCTACCTTAGATCATCGAGGAAAGTCTCCCCCAACTATCCCGTGAGTGAATTCATCAATGCTAAGTGTGGTATTTCGCCAATGCGAAGGGAAACAAATACTCGAAAGCCTAGACACTAACAAGGCCACAGGACCGGATGGCGTTCCAGCAATTGTGCTTAAGAAATGTGCTGCTGAACTGCATGCTTTCATTCTAGCTGAAAATGCGCTCAGGTGCAAAACGATTCCAAATGATTACCGTCCAATTGTCTTAGTTCCCATCATGTCCAAAGTCATGGAGAAACTGATCAAAGAACAGCTCTTAAAATATCTTGAATCGGCAAGCATCATAAATGATCGACAGTATGGCTTCTGCAAGTACAGATCAACGGGAGATCTCCTGACTCACGTGACCTACCTGTGGACCAAAGTCATCGAGAGCTACGGCTAATCTCGTGCAGTGGCTTTAAACATATCCAAAGCATTTGATAGGGTCTGACATGACGGATTGTTAAGCAAATTGACAGCATACGGACTACCAGCAGCATTGCTTCTATGGATTTCCAATTTCTTCCGAGTTGGTATTGATGGACATCTCTCGGAGGAATTTAAAATCAATGCCGGAGTTCCTCAAGGGTGTACATTATCTCTCACGCTGTTTTTGCTCTATATCAACTATCTTTAGACAGGACCAATAATTCTATTTACAGCTTTGCAGACGACAGCACTCTTATATCCTCATTCATGTCACGGACTGCAATGACCGCTGCTCGATCCCAATGCGGGCGAGAAAATCAGATTGCTGCCATCAATGAGGACATGAACGCCATCGTGTACTGGGGTGAGGAAAATAATATCCAGTTTAACGCAGGAAAGATTCAAGCAGCTGTCTTCTCAAAAAAAGCACAATGTAGGAGCTGACTTATCAATGACAGAACAAACAGTAACTCTGGCCTCATCCATAAGAAAACAACATGTCTTGGCGTAATCACGTGACCAAAATCACCAAGGCAGCAGCACAAAAGCTAGGAGCACTTTATAGGGCAAAAAAGTTGCATACACCTCATCAGCTCTTATTGCTCTATAAGGCCCAGATAAGACCGTATCTGGAATAGTGTATTCCCATGTGTAGAGCTCGGCACCCAAACACTTGCTCAAGATATTGGACTCCATACAGAGGAGAGCCGTCCGTCTTGTAGATGACACAGAATTGACTAAAGACCTTGATAGCCATGAACATCGAAGAAGGGGTGGATGCACTTGATGAGAAGGTGATCGAACTAGCTGGCACTTATGATTCCGCCCAGAGATGTGCCAAACAGAAACACCCGTCATACACAAACTGCTCAACTTCAATTTAAGAAGAGAGCATGACAGGGATGCTTTTGTAGAAGTGCGATTTTAATTCACGCAACAAAATGGATTATATAGCACTCTATGCTGGAAAGCTAGGCATGCTATATTCCGATAAATAGAAATAACACTTATAGGAAACATTATATTAATAATATAGCAGAGAGAATACTGACCAAGTGCCAAAAACGTCGTTTAGTTTTCTGCTTTTGAGAGACGATTTTACGAGAGAGAGAACTTACGTTAGACACGGAACAACATTGTTTTGGAACCCACATGAGTAGTTATATTAAAGGGATACTGCAAACTTCTATGGTATGTTACTTGACTAACCCAAACTGACCAATTCTCGATTTGCGCAAAAAGGCAACGTAGTTGGGGTTACATTTCTATGCTTCAACATCGATGTCTTCTGAAGACGTAAGACGTGCGAAAAAATCTCCAAATTTAACCATAAGCTATCGACTAGAAGGGCCTTAACTATATTTGTTTTGCCTGTCTGTGTAGAAGCGAGATGAAGCTAGGTGAGTGTGAGAGAGTTGGGGTTAGATGTCGGCTGATGTATGTATACGGGTAAGTAGGTGAGAGCAGGTGTGACACCGATGGTAGGTAAAAAGATGACGTACTTTTATAAAAAGTCATCCTCAATGACCAAAGACTGTTGACTAAAAAAATATTAGGGTGTACAAAAGTCATAAGATAAAGATGCATCTACAATAAACAGAGGCTGTTACATATGACGTATAAGGCCAAAAGAGTCTTACCATAATTAGGCGCGCCGTTGTATGGTTAAAAATAATTAGATTTTCTGCATAATAATATATCATGTCCCCAGTTATTTAAATATGCTTCATTAATTACTATTACAGCAAACGCTGAGATTTAGGAATATATATTTAATAAATTTTGCCTGGCTCAGTTGTTGAGTGGTCAATTATTGCATAAGCAATATAGATTACTAAAATTGAAATATTATATTAATTTGTTGTTAATTACATCGAATATATTTCCATTATTTATTATTATATTAGTGATCATTGGAGCTATACAAAACTGAAAAACATACTTAATTTCTTGTTCTAGATTTAGTTCATAAAAAAATCACTTTATGAATATTTATTAATTGTATTTAATTATATATGTAGTGTAAAATAATACATAATAATGTTAATAATTTGAATCTGGCTTTAATATAAATTGACATAGAAAAAACATAAAATTATCAATATACATTTAGGTTTTGTGCTAAATTAAATACCACTAATTTAATAATTTACTCTTGAATAATTCAGGCTTTATTACAGAATAATTTATGAATTTCTGTTATAGTAACATGCGAGATTTTTAATGTTTTATGAGTGTCCTAATTAAAAAATGCTTGCATGTAATCGGATAAATTACAACTAGAAAAATATATTGAAGAAAAGGTTACGATTTTCCCTTGCCCTATAAATTGCTGACAACAAGATACTCTTTAAACTTGTATTGTTGTTATGTTACGCCATATTTTCTTGAAAACAAAATTTATTTTGATTTACGAACACACATACCGCATAGATATAAATACCAACTACCGTTAAAAACCATTAACTTTCAAAAGACATAATTATCTGTAGCCTAGTTCAGCAAGTAAGAAAATAGCTTATTTTTACAAAATAAAACTTCTGACAAAACCAGAGCTCGTTCCACATTTTAAAATACCGACAATACGATCTTCAGTAAAAAATGGCGATATTTATGAAACGCAACGATATGAATTTAAGAGCAACTTCGGAGTTTAATGCAAAATTCATCAATATTGGAGAGCTTTTTTATTTTATTGTCAAAAACGATAAACAGTAAATTATTTTTTGCGGAAGCTCCAAATGTTGATCAGAGTTTCCAAAATATTTCCATATGTAGATTTCGCTGATTAAGAGAGAAAATAGCGATCGTACTTTAATCTTCATGTAAATTGCCGCATTTTTTATTAACTTCATCGCAGGTTAGATGAAACTAAGGATGAATAAAGTTAAGAAAATACACAACTAAAGAGGAGCAGGTCAGAACGAGCTGTCTTGAAGCATGCAAACTAGTTGAAATGGGGGTATTTTTAGTTAAAGGCGCCACTAACTTGCAGATGGCATAAGACAGAATGTCCTCAAGCTGTAAAAAAAGTAGGAGATGTACGGAAAGTTCATGAATCTACAAGCAGAAGTTACCAGAGTAAAAAATCACCACCTCCAATTTATGACGGTCAAACATCCTGGACAATGTACAGAAGACAATTTGAAGCCGCTGCTGTTGCCAACTGTTGAAATAACGAAGAAATGGCTACATCACTAGTGGTAGCGCTTCGTGGATCTGCCCTGGAACTACTACAGACCATTCCTATCGGCCAAGAAGGCAAATATGACTACTTGTAGCTGCCCTGGAGAGACCACTTGGAGACCAACACAGAACACAACTGTATCAGGCACAAGTAAAATTCCGGCATCAGAAGCCGGGTGAAAATCTGCAAGAGTTTGAGGCAGACATTAGACGTCTCACTCAATTGTGTCGAGGCGGTGTAACATCTCTAAGCCAAAATTCAGGGTCGTATCCATCCAGGAAGATTAAAATCAGTGCTATAGATGTGGCAGAGCTGGGCATTTCAAAAGAGACTATCTAGTACAACTATGGTCTAGATCTCTACCCAGAATCGTCTCCATAAAAAACCTAGAAAAATTCGCAGACAGTCTAACTATTAAAGGAAAAATCAACAGAAAAGCTATTACAATTACTATTGACACTGGTGCGGCGGTATCTTTGGTAAGGTCCCGCAGAGTAAATAGAGTAGAAGTCCTACCCATGCCGAAGACTGTAGTTTTACGTACGGTATCCGGCGAGAGAGCTGAAGTACTTGGAGAAATGAATATTGAACTTCAATTTGGAAGAATTAAATTACATCACACAGTGTTAGTAGCCGACAGAGAAGACGAATTTATTTTGGGGATGGATCTCATCGGTCAACATGGATTCTCTTTTGACAATACACTTAACCTTCTGAAATTTGGCACCGAATAGTTCATCCTTACCAAAACGGACGATGACACACCGACTAAATTAGTAGCGACATGTACTGTTAGAATAAGCGGAACTACCGAGCAGATTATTTTTGGGAAATTGGAGAAGGATTTTGGAGGCTGCATCGAACTTATCCAGCACCACGATTTGCCTTGCAAACACCTTGTAAGCAAAGCACTAGTCAAAGCAGACGGCGAAATACCGATAAGGATAACAAATATTTCATCTAATTCTATATAAGTCAATAAAGGAAATGTAATAGCCACTTGTGAGCCGGTGCAGTGAATAACCAGTTTCAAAACGCAGTCAGAAGCAACATCATCAACGGAAGCCCTGCAATGTTTCCAGAAGTCGTGACATTATCTATCTTCTAAAGAACTGAAGAAAGCTACACAATTTATCAAAGAGCAGAGCACAGCCTTTGAAAGAAAAAATAGCAACCCCCGAAAAACAAACAAATGTTTTACGACGGAATTATTGAAGTCATAAGGTCCATGGTTCTCTCTTGTTGTCTTAGTCACCATGAAGGATAGAACTACCAGATTCTTCGTGGACTATAAAAGGGTCAATGACGTCACCAAGAAGCACAGCTATTCACTTCCCAGAATTGACGACACGTTGACGACACTAGCGGGTTCCCATTGGTTGTCAATACTCGATTTAAAGAGCAGCTACTGGCAAGTAGGCATTGACGAACAGGATAAGGAAAATATTGGCTTTTTTACCAGAAGTGGTTTATATCAGTTTGCAGTTGTGCCCCTCGGACTATGCAATGCCCTGGCTACTTTTGAGTGTCTTATGAAAGTTGTTATACGAGGCCTTACTTAGAAGACATGCCTAGTTTATCATGATGATATAATGGTAATGTGAAAAACTTTCGAAGAACATCTACAAAACCTACAAGAAGTTTTTACTACAATCAAAAATGCTCAGCTTTTACTGATTCCAAAGGAATGTTCTTTTTTTCAACAAAAGGTTGATTTTCTCGGGCATGTCGTGTCATCGGATGGAATCCAATTCGAACAAAGAAAGAATGCAGTCATCAAAGACTAGCCTCGTCCTCGTGACAAACACGAACTGCGGAGCTTCCTTGGATTATGCACTTATGACAGAAGATTCGTTGAAGGATTTGCAAATATAGCTGCACATCTACATAAGCTCACTGAAGAACGAGCAAATTATAACTGGGATTATAACTGTGATTTTGCGTACAGGAAATTAAAAGCGGCTCTATGTTCTAGTCCAATATTGGGATATCCGGAGCAAAAAAGGAAGTGTGTTGAACACGGATGCAAGCAACACCGGCATCAGAGCGGTTTTATTGCTAGTACAAGCAGGAGAAGAACGAGTTATCGAATACTACAGTCGAACGTCTTCCAAACCTGAACGTAACTACTGTATAAACCGAAAAGAGCTTTTTGCAATAGTACGGTCTGTTGAGCATTTCCATCAATATCTGTATGGACAAGAATTTCTAATAAGGACTGATCATGCAGCGCTTAAATGGCTTTTGGATATGGAACAGCCAGGTGGCTTGAAAAGTTGTAACAATATAACTTTAATGATAAGGACAGCAAAGGAAGATTGCATAATAATGCAGATGCTTTATCCAGAAAACCATGCGGAGATACTTGTAAACATTGCCATAGAATAGATTAACGAGAGGGAATTACTCCCATTAGGCGAGTGAAGATTGAAGTTGATCAGCAGTGGACCACAAAGCAACTTAAAAATGATCAGCTTGAGGACAGTGAAATAGCACTACTGCTTAAAGCTAAAGAAGAACATCAACCAAGACCAAGCTGGAGAAATATTTCAACTAAACTATTTACTCCCCTCTCTAGGGGAGTTAACACCTAAGACACTCCTAAAACAGAAAAATAAATTCGATAAACTTAAAAACCGAATGTGCAAAATCACACCCGGCAAAAATAAAACTGGCTTGCTCACCTCGGCGTAAGTTTCAAGACAAAAGACCAGGTCGGTTGGAATAGGAGGGAGACGACTCATCAAAAATTACGATATTACTCTCGCTCTCTATCCAAAGGGAACATTAACCCTACGTAACTAAACCACGGTCTCTAAGACCGACCGAATCTGAAAATGCCGAGAAGTTCCGATCCATCCCTACCGAATGGCTGTGTGTCGCGGTAGCTTCCTATCTAAATGCTTCGAGTTCAGTGTATCAACAGTGTTAGCGAAGTGTGTATATTTATTCCGTTAGAGACAAAGTTGGTCCATGAGACCGAGGTTAGTAAACTTGTAATAAATATTTATAGATTCCCGCCGAGGTCGGATTCGAACTAAGCGTCGTCAAAACCGAATTTTAACCCTCCATGTCGAACGACACGAAGAGGCCCTATTTAGGAGCCCCTAGGAGACTTAGCGACTTAAAATTTTAGGTGGGAGTTCGAACCGATGCTCTCCATCCCCCTGCCAAATACGAGCTCGCTAGCTCGAAATTTAGGTAAAAAAAGCCGGTAGGAGTTGAATTTCTGATAGGCTCCAAATACGAAAAAAGACCGGCTCCTAAATATAAAATGACCTACGAAAGCGTTTTTCTTTGAAATAACATTTAGGGGTCCAAAACCACGATTTTCCACTTTTGGAACTTATGGGGCGAGCGTTCTCGAAATAGGAGCCGCGGATCGAAAATATCGCGGAGTACTTTTTTTTAAGTCTAATCCGTACGGAGAACATTTTTTGGGTCTCGTTCTGAAAAAATTATTTTTCGACCTCGTCCGGCTCCTACCGCGGAACCTATCAGAGGTACGGTCCAGCCGAGGTCAGATTCGAACTCGGCGTCGTCGAAAACCACCTATCTCAAATTTCAGCCCTCTGTCTCCACAGGATCACCGCGGCTCCTAAATAGGGGCCCCTAGGTGCCATTTTTTTTTCGTTTAAACGGTACCCGTTCGACCACCACACCCGACTTTCGTCGGTTTCCACCGATTAAATCGATTTTTTTATGCCGCGGAGCCCACCCCCCAGGAGCCACAGTTTTTTTTATGTCCAAATTAGTTTTTCTCGACCCCGAAAACCCCCGAGTCTCCATTTTCGCCTAAATCTTAGCTGTCTCGTGTTGATAATTACATCTATTTATAAATAATCGGTCTCACAGACCGATTATTTATAGTAGTAAAACTGTAATTTTCGGCAAGGTTAGTTTCGAAGGGTTAAAATATTCTTGTTAAAGAAACCGATGTAGAAATACTACTCGTACAGGGTGTTCACCCATAATGTCCCCCCCCCTTTAACTTTGTTAATTTTTAAGCTACAAAAAAAAAATAAAAAACAGAATTGTAGGGTTTTTTATGTAGTTTTTGCACACGTAAACAAAAAAACAAAATATTGTATAGTATACAGGGTAGATCAAAAAGAACCATTTTTTTAAATCTAGCCCCCATTTTTCATTCAATTTTTTGATTCTACCTAATATTCTATGAATTTTTAATATAACACACTATATGCCTATTCCTAATACTTCAGGAGTTATTGACAGTTGAAGTCGCTATTTTTTAATTATAATAATAATTCTTTAATCATTTTTAAAACAGAATACTCAAAGCAATGAGGTCGAATTGAGGAAACTCAATATTTTCACCTCAATGACTTCAAAAGCTAAACAAATAGTTATATTCTTAGATGGCTGTTGCCATAAAAAAATTAAAGAACAAACAAAATAGCGAATTCAACTGTCAATAACTCTTAAAGTATTAGGAATAGGCATATAGTGTGTTATATTAAAAATCCTTAGAATTTTACGTAGAATCGAAAAATCGAATAAAAAATGGGGGCTAGATTTAAAAAAATGTTTCTTTTTGATCTACCCTGTATACTGTGGAATTTTTTGTTTTTTCCTTTACGTGTGCAAAAACTACATTAAAAACCCTACAATTTTGTTTTTTATTTTTTTTTGTAGCTTAAAAATTAACAAAGTTAAAGGGGGGGACATTATGGGTGAACACCCTGTACAATTCTAATGGCAGCTCCACCTATGTATAACTGATCTAACCTCTATCGAAACCCTTCTCAATTACAGAAATCACCCGCATGTAAAAATTTGCATAAAAATCACTTTGTTATGGTGGCTTCCCACGGCCCGTGATATCGCAGGCCGGGCCGCGCCAGCTCGGGCCAACACGCCGTGGGAAGGGTGCCATCCGAGGTCGCCCGGAAAGATCCGTGATTGCGCGCCCGATCCGCCGCAAGTCGGTAACTTCAAAGGCGCGGCCTGGCCTGACCTGTCGCGACCTGTCGGTGTCTGTTGTTATCTGTGATTATGGTTGATTTTTCGGGCCATTTTCCATTTTAATACGTTCTGCCAAGACCTATAGCTGGACACCAAATGTCCCGATTTTCAATCAAGAATCAAATTTGCCGCAAAACAAAACGCCCATCGAAAAATGAAATAAAATTTTTAGTTCCAGCCCAAATTTAAAAAAATATTCTAATGATATTTCAATTTACCGCGTCCATTCAGGCATTCAACGCCGCCACTGAACGCATTTTTTCGCTTTGCGACAATGCATGGACAGACTCTAGAAGCAGGCTTACAGTTGAGCATATTAAAAGTCACAAATAAAAGTTAATTTTACCTAGACTTGTAGAGAACTTTACAAGCACGCGCTTAGAATAAACCATGTTAACTCAAAAAGCCAAAAAAATACTATTTTAAAAAAACGCAATAGATTATATTTTTTAGTTCTAACACAACAAAATGTTATTTTTTACATTACATAGGAATAAATTTCCTTTGTAATATGTACTAGCATCTACAACTCACTACAAAACAAGGTCACGAGTCGGACCGAACGAGTTTCGAAGTCAATCTTAACTTCACTCATGGCCCTGTGCTCGCTTCGCTCGCTCCAGGGCTCAATGAAACAAAACTAACCCAAATTTAGAAAAAAAAAACATAACCTTAAAAAAATAAATAAAAAGAAACTACCGAGGGGAATCGAACGCAGAACGCCATAATCGGAAATCCAGAATCGTACCACTAGACCACGAAACCGCTTAGAGCCTTTCCGCTAGACCGTATAGAC